>WNLI01171652.1:0-23525 GCA_025802215.1 Wirenia argentea | reverse complement strand
ATGCAGATTCAATATCTGGACTCAAACTGAACGTACATATTAGCGCATGCCGGCAGTGAGCTATATCCTGCAGGATACGTCAATCACTTCTACAGAAAACGTATAAACCCAGATAGGGTATTTTAACTTCTAAGTGTTATAGAAGGATACATAGGACCTTCCAAAGGACTATATCCTGTAAGTTGTCAATCAACTCGTCAGCACCGTAACATACGGAAAATGTGTGGGTTAACACTAAGTTATCAAACAATACGATATTGTAATTGGACATACATAGAGGTGGCGTTGTAGTTGTCGTAGTCGGAGGCATTGTAGTTGTCGTTGTTGGTGGTGGTGTCGTAGGAGGGGGAATTGTAGGAGCATCTGAAACGACACAATGAATCTACCGTAGGCACATGTACAGTTGTCGAATTTACTATGTTTTTAAATTACCTGAAAGAATAACTAGTTATACCTAAGTATCATTAAGATCAGAATACAATATAATAGCATGTACATAACAGACGTTAAATTAACCTGGACCTATTCGAAATGGTTTCATCTCGAATAAAGAAAGCAAATCCCATATTGGGTTGGATAAAACCATATAGGCCTACTGTATACAAAATATATCCCTGGGTTTTTTTGCGAGCAAATGTATTTGTCACATGTATTTATGATATTATACTTCATTATATCACGTACCTTCGCATAAACTGTGGAATAAGTCGTACGACTCAGCTAGAGCCGTAAATGATTCAACGATTACAAATTTGTCCACGGTATATCTCCATTCATAAATGTCGTCAAAGTGTGAATTTCGTCCAACGGCAACTCCCACTGTCTTTATGTTACGACGTCGCGCTTCTTGCAAACTCCTCCTCGTTTCAGCCGGGTCAAACGAGTTGCCATCGGCGAAAAATAGAAGAACGTCGTGAGTTTGTGGGTCACCAGGTTTACCGAGATATGACGCATGGTTCATAGCGAAATCCAGGCAAACGTCGATATCGGTGACGCCGAGTTTCTTGCGGAAATTCCCGATCATTTCCTCCAAAACCTGAAAATGTTCGTACAAGATGTCACAGATAAATGTATTACTATGGGCAATGGGCGAATTTGCTAATGTACGAGTATGCGAAGATTAGTATAAAGTTTGAAAATATAAAAAACGAAAATGTATTCCTATATAGTTATGCATACTACATTTACGATTATGTGTTTTCGTTACCTACAGTATATTAAACGCATTACTGGTATGTGTAATACTTGATCCACGAACGTCATCTACGAACGAAGGTCTCTACCTAAAACTCAATCTTAAACTGAAATACCTGGGCAGATTTGTAAGGATATAGCTGAGCTTCGGAATCGATCCCAGTTGAGTAGACGATCAGTCCTACGTTTGAGCCTTCAGTTTCATCGATGACGAGACTTTGTACAATTCGTTTAGCTGCCAGCAACTGCGCCGCCCATTTCCCGTCATTTATATGCTCGGATCCGTCGAGACACACGACCAGTCTGCACACTGAAAGTAAGACCTTAGGTTTAACAAATTTATCAGCAAACTATTTTCATTGTATGAAATTAATTTAATTGAAATGTCAATGTGAATATGTACAAGTGAATTTACATTACCTACGAATGGGATTGCTTCTGAAATTATATAGAATATTAACTAATATCGCATTGTAACACAACATTAACTTACGTTTGTGTTGCGGCGTACGTGGGGAAATCGTCGCCGGGGTTGAAGGGGTAACGCTCGTTGTTGGAGTGGGAAAAGTTATTAACGTGGTACCCGTTGAATCAGAAATCAAACTTCGGAATAATGGAATCGCAGTAGATAAATCCTCGAAAGATGGAACAGGCACAACTCGATCGACGGTGTTTTTCCATTCATCGACGTTATTGAAATTTTCATCTGGTCCAATAGGAATAGCGATTGTTGTTATGCCTTTATGTTTTGCCGTTGTTAAATGAAGGGCAGTTTTTGAAGGATCGGCAGAATTTCCATCGATGAAAAATACTAATATATTTTCAGCCGGCGATCGTTGTGTACTTTTGAAATAGTCATTGCCGTTTATCGCGCGGTCTAAGCACACATGGAGATTTGTCACTCCAGCGGTTTTCACAAAGTTCGCCAGTTGTGAATTGAGGACCTGAAAATAACAGCACCAACGTTAATAATTGTTAGGGATAAAGTGAAACGTGATCGACTATAGAATATACAGTATAGCCTACCGTCTTTCTATGCATGTCTGTGTCTCAAACCCCAGTTCTGCGTTAGCATATCCTTAAGAAACAGTTATCTCCTAACTCAAATTCCGTTGTTGACACAGATAAAAGCAACGATACCAATTTCCCGCTGCGTGAACCGAGGAAATAGCTACCACAACAACAACCCACAGACTTATGTTTACATAGTAGGCGAGGATATAAACAATCTACCAAAAACATAGACAATGTCATCACTTAAAAACATTATCTTGCGTAGGTCGAGCTATTTGTTACGTCTAAAGTTACTGCATTTTACTGAAATTAAATCCACTATTCTGTATTAAATATGCTAAACTTTCTATGTGTAACTATTGCCCGAAAGTTACCTGTCTGGTTTTGTAGGGTACGAGTGTTGCTTCTGACGTAATTTCGTCCGAGTAAACCATCAATCCAACTGAAGTACCCGTCGATTCGGAATCGGTCACCAATTCGTTAACAATATTCTTCGCAGCTGTCAGCTGATTTGCCCACTTCACGTGTGTGATGTGTTCCGATCCGTCAAGGCAAACGACCAGGTTATACACTGCAAATAAATACATGTACCTATAACAGTAATCTCACACAATCACCAGATGCCCTATATCGGCACACAGTATATGCTTCAACTTCAAAGATATGTACAGTATACATTATGTATATGCGTAAAGGATATACGATATGTGACGCCCAGTGAATGTATATGTATGTTTAAAGGTGAGATCAGATGGACGTATTAGTGTGTACCACTAGGCACACAAATTATACTATTTACTATTATGTTACTGTACCCATTTAATACTGAGTGTTGCTATATAACAGAACCCAACTGAACATAAGTACTATTTTCAACGTACTCGGGATAGCGGGTGGTGGTGTAGTTGTAGTTGTTGGTGGGGATGGAGTGGTTGTCGTTGTCGTAGGTGTTGTCGTGGTTGTCGTTGGTGGGCCAATTGTCGGTGCATCTAAAATTGCCATATACAAAATTAATGTAGAGTATAAACAAACACGATTACACGCGTGATACTCAGACATTCACCGTACCGACAATAGACATGTAATCGCGTAGTCTAATATATTTATTAGTTTCATACTTTTCGTCACATGACTCGCGGTGCTGTACACAATTCGGGGGAGAAATCGAAAAAGTTCAAATCGGGTATTTTACATAATCTTGTCATCTTTCACAGAATCATAGAGATACTTTACTCAAACTTTGCACATGATGCAGACATCAATACTTTGATTACTTAACTTGACTAGTATTATTGTTTTTGCATCACGCTTCACTTCAAACATAGACCTGCTTTTAAACAAATGAATCAACTTCGTCTCTACTTATAGCCTACGAAGTAAACATCTATATTTAATCGATCATAGTTGCTATATCGTACATGAACGTATCCATAGTATCTTAAACGTATCTACCTTCGCAGAAAGAATCCAACAGATCTAGTCGCTCCGCCAATTCCTGGTACGAGGAAACCCGTGCGAATTTATCGACGTAACCCCTCCACTCAAACGGATCATCGAAGTCGTCATCGGGTCCAACAGCAATGCCAACCGTGCGGATGTCGTTATATTTGGCAGCAGCCAAGCTGAATCGCGTGCTTGCTTTGTTGTATGAGTTGCCATGGGAGAAGAACGCGAGGACATTGTGGGCTTGAGGTCGGTAGTTTCCGTCGAAGTAAGACGCGCCTTTGACAGCGAGGTCCAGGCAAAGATGAAGGTTGGTCACGCCGATGGTTCGTCTGAATGTGTCCACCGCTACTCGAAGTGTCTGTTTTAAACGAGATTACTGTTAGTATTTGTGAATTAGCTTAAATCGCTAAATACCGAATTTACATTAAGCTCATTTTACATTAATCTTGGCAGCAAATTCAAAGTTAAATGTTCCCGCATACCAAAGTCATGTTAGTATACTATATACATGTCCGATAGTGAGGCATAATCAGGCATCAGCACAAATGAAGCGAATACCCAACTATTTAGAAACTTACTTGAGTGTATTTAAAAGTGAAATTACTGTACGTATAATTTACAAGAGATAAAATTCGTTCGCCTACCGATTTAGACTTGAACGGGATGAGTGTAGACCGAGACGTGATGATATCCGAGAAGACGATCATTCCGAGAGCGGTACCTGTCTGCTCGTTGATGAAATGACGGTCGATGATGTTTCTGGCAACGACCAATTCTGCTGCCCATGTCAGCTCGGTCACGTGTTCTGACCCGTCTAGGCAGAACACCAGGTTGCACACTGTGGAAGTGCGTTGATACATGTTATTTATGCAAGTCCGTGTAGAATTTGAGTAAACTTACCGATCGCTCGTGTGTATATCTTATCTTTATCGTCAGCATTGTCTCTACGTACAGTAAGTAGTTCAGTGGGTACAGTTATTCCGTATTTCAGATGTATCTGCCGATTTTCTATTCGGAATATATAGTTGCACATATTGTATAAACGTTAACCGTACATTAGTATTTATGATGTTATCAGTAAACTGCAGGTGTATATAAGATACATATATATTTAGATTTTAGAACATGATAATTTAGTATCTTACTTTTCAATTTTATATATGTTTTCAACATTATATAATTTTAATCGGACATTACATACATCATATCTCACACATGGTAATTGACTGTCTCGTAAACTTATATAGGCTATAACTACTCTTATAATATTCTACTCACATCTTCCCGTTCCAGGATATAGTGTAGGCGTCACTGGCGGGGGTGTGGGCGGTGGAGTAGCGGGAGGGGTTGGTGGTGGTGTGCCAGGGTGAGGAGTAACAGGTGGAGACAGAGAATCGTCTGCAATATTATACACGCAATGAAATATCACAATTCTATTACTGGAACTTATCATCGCAATTGTCGATGCTGCGACCGTATCACACGGTCCTCGGTTGGTCACTCTCAGCTCAGAGGCAATCCACTTGTGGATGGTGGCTCACGTGACATTGACCATCGCCAGGTTCCATGCGTATCATAGTTGGGAGCGAAGCCACCTTTGTATTCCGGGATCCACCGTTTATATATGTTTTTAAATAAACTGTAATATTAAATACTTCAAACGAAATATCATAATAATAATTTAAGGATATCTCGCCTGATTGCATAAAAGACTTTATCAATATATAATAAATCATACTATTGTACACAACTACTACATACCGCAGAAACTGTCCAAAAATGCATCCGACAGAGATAGCGCATAGAACGACGACACCCGTTCGTACCGAGACACGCTATTCTTCCACTCGTCGATGTTATCGAAATTCGTCTCTCGACCAACCGCCACGCCAATAGTGACTATATTCAATTGATCGGCAACAGCGAGGTTAACAGCCGTCTTGGAAGGACTGGCCGAGTTTCCGTCAGCGAAGAACACCAACACGTATTTCTGTCCAGTCGGAGCGGGCTGACCACCAAAGTAATTGACGCCGTTGATAGCGAGATCCAGGCAAGTGTGGATGTTGGTGATTCCTGGCTGTTTGTTGAGTCGTTGGATCGCTGATATCAGAGCCTGTCATTGCAATATATATACGTATCATATGTACGGTACAAGGGTATATAACTGCCTGATCACATTTGTTATGATTCGTAAACATAATATTGGATGAATCTAATATTTCTAGAAAGCGCTATATTTCATAGAGAACGACCAAATCAAGAAACCCAAAAGCATCCACAAACGAGGCAAAGGCAAGTCGCGCCGGAACAAGGAGCCTGTCTCATCATCGAACATTGAAATGACTGATGTGGTAAGTGATGCGATTACCGCTGTGCACGAGCACGAAGAGTTGGAGTCGCGATCGCCTGATGATGACGACGACGATACTCCCATGTATTATGTCGTGGATGAAGTGTCTTCGACTCCAGTGAGGTCATACGAGAATAACCGTATGTCTGAAATACACGGCGGAAATGTACTGGAGAAGAAAATGGACATCTGTCTACAAAACCTGAGTAAATTGTCTAGTGACCTACAAGTGGACATTGATAGTAATCGCCAGCGCTTGCGTAATCTGGAGGCAGAATTCAAAAGTGACAAAGGCCAAGTAGTTTCAAATGTGAGAGCGAGTAAGGACAGCGCCGAACCAAATTATACTCTGCGAATGATAAATATTCGTGAAGTTAATAATGAAAATTTAGATGGTGTGATTATGGAGATGCTGAGATACATTGGATGTCGTTTAACTCGACGAAACATAAGATCTATCCGGCGTATGGGTCCGTATCGCATGAACAAATCACGACATGTTCTAGTAGAGTTTGAGACGCAGGAGGCGGTACGGGAGGTTATGGCACACAAGAGGTGGTTGCGCAACTCTATATGGTACAACGTTTCCATTAACCCTGACCTCACCCCAGACCAAGCGCGACTGTTGACGGCTTGCCGTCGTTCTTCGTCTGTGAAACGAACCACCATTGTCGGAGGCGGTATCCGATGCGAGCTCTACGCAACAGATCGATCACCGCCGAAAACCGTCGTTATCGAATCAGATAACGATCTCAAGAGAACTGGCATACTTCTACAAAGATACTGAGACTGCACTGTTAATCGTACAGCGAATGCGCACGATAACAATAATGAGAATAATAATGATAATCATTCCGCAACATTACGTACGTCGAAGTTGCCATATTCTACTGATACGTCAAAATTAAATAAACGTATGGAAACGTATAATAATGCCAATACTAAAAATAATATCACAAGTAACTATTTTACACGTGCAACTAAATCAATTAATGAATCTACTATCAATCCGAAATTGAATCAACTTAATGCCAGTCAAATGCATGTTTGTTTTTGGAATATACATGGCTTAGCAGATCTTCACCATAACAAAGAATTTTGCAAACTAATACACAAGTATAACATAATTTTTTTGTGTGAAACAATGTTAAAATTATCTCGAAATAAGGTTGCTAAAAACACAGCTCCTCTAGATTATCAAGAGTATAGGAATGATTTTGTTACTCGAGGCAGCGGTGGATTACTTGTTTGGTATAAAGATGATATTGCAAATGGAGTTTCAGTTTTAAAATGTGATTACGATTTTTTTATTACGCTACAATTGAAGAGCGCATTCTTTGGTTTTGCCAACACAACATTTATAGTATTTGTGTATATTCCTCATTCAGATTCAAATTTTTATAAATTTCATAAAGATGTAGATTGCTACAGAATAATTGAAGAACATATAGCTATACTTATTGCTAAAGGTACAGTTATGATATGTGGCGACTTTAATGGTCGCACTGCTTCAAATAACGCCATAACCGTAACTGCGGACAATCAAGACGTATTTAATTCACACAGTTCACGAGTAAATGATAGTTCATTACAACACAACGAAAGGATTTCAGAGGATAAGCTATCTAATCCATTCGGGAAGAAACTTTTAACATTTTGTGACAAAATTCAATTTTTTATCCTTAATGGATGTTTACATAAAAAGGGGGTTTATGATGGCAAATTTACGTTTTGTAATAATAACGGTCAGAGCGCCATTGATTATTTAATAGTAAACAATGCTGCTATTAGTATGATTAATAAATTAACTATATATGATGTAGGAGAATATTCAGACCACAGTCGTATAGAATTCACACTCGAAACTACATATCTATGTAAAAATACCCACCAAAAACCAAGTATAACAAAGAAAATGATATGGGACAAAGAAAACTGTAAAAAATTCAAAATTGTTACTTCAACAATTTCGTCAAATGGTGAAGATAAGTTGGGAAACATCAAATCTTTTAGTGAACAGTTACATCAAGCAGCTATAACTTGTTGTCTTACTACATCTAGGTGCGATAGTAGTAAATCTAAATGGATGGACGAGCAATGTATGTCGGCACGTACACTATTCAGAAAGGCACAGCGACAATTTAGACAAGGATTGATAGAGAGAAAATCTTTAATTTCATCTAAAGCTCATTATAATAAAGTAAAGAAGAACAGTAAATGTAATTATGAACGAAAAAGAAGAAACACATTATTTACTTTAGCAAGAACCAATTCAAAATTATATTGGGAAGAAATTAAAAGATTACTTGGTAAAGATAAACAATCGAACAAGCAAAACGAATTTTCAATAGAACAGTATCATACTCACTATAAAAATCTGTTTGCAAATATTAATGTGGTTACAACTAATACTAACTATTACTACTCCGCCGATAATGGTGACATTCCGGAATTAGACAGCGAAATAACGGAAGAAGAAATATTAGAAGTTGTTATTGAAAGCAAAAATAACAAAAGTTCATCTGACGATCATTTATCTGCAGAAATGTTTAAATATGCGGATGAAAATATTATCACACATATGAAAGCATGTTTTAATTATATTTATGATAACAGCGTATTTCCCGACGACTGGGCACGTGCTATAATAACCCCAATTCCTAAAAAACCCAACATACAGTCATTAGATGATACTCGTGGTATAAGTCTTTCCAGTAGGTATGGCAAATATTTTTCATCAATAATTAACAAACGTTTGATTAACTGGGCGGAGTGCAATGACGTATTAGATCCGCACCAGTATGGTTTTCGCAACGACAGACGCACCACTGACGCTGTTTATATTCTTTCAACTATCATTCAAACTTCTCTTAATTCATCTAAACGTGTATATGCCTGTTTCGTAGATTTAAGAAAGGCTTTTGATAGTGTTCATAGGGAATCATTATATTATAAATTATCACATTTTGGTGTAAGTGCTAAAATGATAAATATTATTAAAGCGATGTATGCAAATGTCAAAGGATGTGTTAAAATAAAAAAACAATTCACTGAGGAATTTAATATTGACTCCGGGGTGAAACAAGGAGATCCTTTATCATCATTAATGTTTATATTCTTCCTTAATGATTTTTCAGATTATATGTCTTCAGGTAAAATTGACCCAGTACTAATTAAAGACATGTATATTCACTACCTTCTGTATGCAGATGACACGGTCTTATTCTCCACCACACCACAAGGATTGCAAAATCAACTTAATAACTTAAAAGAATATTGCGACAATTGGAAATTAAGTATTAACATATCGAAAACTAATATTGTCGTATTTGAAAAACGTAAAAGTAAACATCGAAATTTCAAATGGACTTTTGGAAATGATTTAATCGAAGTGAAAGATGAATATATTTATCTTGGGACAACACTAAAATATACAGGGAACTACAATAGTAATGTCGATAGATTGAAACTTAAAGCAAATAGGGCGTTATTTTCATCGAGTGAACTGTTATATAGTAAAGAAATCGCAACAAAAAATAAATTAGATATTTACCAACAAACAATTTTGCCTATAATGATATATAACTCCGAAATGTGGGGATTTAGTCAAATAGATGTGTTAGAAACATTTCAGTTGAAATTTATAAAACAACTACTTGGGGTGAAATCTAGTACCCCCAATTGTGCGGCACGTGGAGAATTAGGTATAGTAACTATCAAACACGTTTGCCTTAACAAAATAATATCGTATTGGAAAAGATTAATCAATACCAGCGATATAATATTAAAATCAATATATAGCTGGAGTCTTTCTAATATTCAACATTGTACGTGGATAAGAAACATAAAAAATACTCTAAATGGTCTAGGTTTATCCTACTTGTGGTTAAACAATAAATGTGACAGTAATGATATAGCTGATTGTAAACAACGTATGTATGATCAGCATGTTCAAACATGGCAAGCTGAAGTAGATACGAATGGGAAGTTAGAATTGTACAGATATATTAAAAAGGAATTCAAATTTGAAGAATATCTAATAAAACTAAACTATAAACAGAGAATATTGTTAAGCAGACTACGATGTAGCAGTCATGATCTAATGATAGAAAAAGGACGATACACCAATCAAACACGTGATTCCCGATTATGTAAATTATGTGATAACTCCAAAGTTGAAACGGAATTTCACTTCTGCCTCGAGTGCCCCGCATTAGAACACATTCGCAAAACGAACTTAAGTAAATACTTTTGTACGCAACCAGCTATTTATAAGATATCATACTTATTTCAAAATGTAAATTTGAGAAATTTCGCCACCTACGTGACTAAAGCTACAGAATATAGAAGAGTAAAATTGTCAGAAATTGAAGAAAATAAGTCAATATGTAAAACAAAAAAGAAAACAAATGTAAAACAAGCAAGGAAAACAAAACGTAAAGTAAAAAAAATTACGAAAATTTAATAATGATTTTTTTTGTTATGTAATGTTGCGGAATGATCGAATGATCGATTGAATGAGTTTAACAAACTATTAACGTTTGATTACCAACAAACGTAGACTAGCTATACAGTGGAGGCATATTGCGTAGGCCTATACATAATACTCGATTTCTACGATGAAATACAAAAAGCGACATGACTGTATACTGTATAGTTACATAAACTGTCCTACGTATAGGCTTTAGGCATATAGGCGTTTTAATCATGTTACAAAATTCAATGTTATGTTATACTCTAAACTCATAATTATTGAGTATAAGAGTTAAATAAAATAAAATTAAATTGTAATACTAGCCTATTGAATTTTGTTGAACACACTTTCAGTGAAGAGAAAAAAACTTATAATACATTACTTAATAGATATCGCAATCATTTTCAATTGTATTTATTTATGGGTTTGTACAGTACTTTGAGAATTTTCACCATAAAAAATGCTTACGATGCGATATCTCACCTGTGCGGATTTGTGTGGCTTGAGAGGCACTTGTGACGTGACATCACTGGAGTACACGATCATTCCGACGGATGAACCACCCGCATTGTTCGTGACGACATTCCCTACCACCTTGCGAGCTGCCACCAGTTGATCTGCCCACCGAGCATAAGTAACGTGTTCTGATCCATCCAGACACAGGACCAGCTTACAGTCTGGTGAAATATCGAAATAGCGTCATGTAATATCATCATAGTAAGTGAACATATTATTGACAGACGGGATAATATCAGATGCGGATGCTCGATGTGAAAGTGTACATTGTGGATTTCAATCAAATAATTTGACATCGGTACGAGAGATTACACCAAAAATCAGTCCCATGTTACCGTGGCCTACTACTGCAATCGATATATCACACCAACATGCTTTTCCTATAGACACGCGCTATACGGAATGATGAGAGACACACTGCATTGGTACGTAACGCTATCTCTGTCCAAATAAACATCTCATAGGCTATTTGGATGACATTGGAAAAAAAACCCAAGATTCCATGCACGAACTCTCCCTACTATGACTCTCACACATTACCTGTGACGATTATGATCCACTTCTTGACATCGAACTTCTTTTTTAACACCTTGACTCTCTATATATTGTGGTCTACACAAATAATTATAATATAATTTCGTAGACAAAGAATATATCGTCTCCAGGTGGTGGCGCGTCATTCGCCTGAAGAAAGCCACGCGAGGTGGCTGAAACGTAGCGACGTTATATATCTGTCGCACCCAATTATCTTACTATATTAATTAAGTATCATATTAATAAAAATTCAATACTTCGTTGTATGATTATACTAACATATTGGAGGTGGAACAGTGGGTGTTGTGGTTGGTGTAGTTGTCGTTGTGGTAGGAGCAGTAGTAGTGGTTGTGGTGGGTGTGGTTGTCGTAGTGGTCGGTGTAGTAGTAGTTGTTGGTGGGGGAACTGTAGGTGCGCCTGAAGAAATTTATAGGTAAAGTGGGTCAATTGTCATCCATATATAGATTTAAATTAAACTATTTAGATTTGCCGAATCGCAAGTCAATGTTTTTATATGGACCTAGTACAGTAATCCTAAAACAACTAGGCTATTGAGCAGTGTACTAGTAGTGAATAAATGAGTAAATAAGTGAATAAATAAACCAAAAAGTACATTTATATTAAACGTACCTTCACAGAAAGAATCAAGCAAATCAAGTCGCGACGCCAGTTCTTGATATGAGGCAACCCGCGCGAATTTATCAACATCATCCCTCCACTCAAACGGATCATCGAAGTCGTCATCAGGTCCGACGGCAATTCCAACGGTCCGGATATCACTATACTTGGCAGCCGCCAAGCTGAACCGCGTACTTGGTTTGTTGTATGAGTTTCCGTGAGAGAAGAACGCGAGGACATTATGCGCTTGAGGTCGGTAGTTTCCGTCGAAGTAAGAGGCGCTGTTGACTGCGAGATCCAGGCAAAGATGGAGGTTGGTTACCCCAATTCTTCGTTGGAATGTGTTGACCGCCATTTGTAGTGTCTGTTTTATAAGAGAAATAATATTATGTGTTATGAACGTATGATTACTTTGGAATATGAAAGTCCAGGCGTTTTTAGGATCGGAATTGAAATGCATATTCCTAATGAAGATATACATTCATCAAGCTACTTTTCGTTCCTAGAGATACATATTATGTAAGTTGTCGTAACTTTTTAGTAATTTTGTAACACTATCCTAAAATCTTTCGACATGACACTGACGTAATATGCAAGAATATATAATATATACGAGTATACAACAATATACATTACAATGTATTGTATAGCATTATCACAGTAACGCGTGGATGATTTTAAATATAAAAAAATATATATTTACCGGTTTGGTTTTGAATGGGACGAGCGTAGATTGTGACGTGATGATGTCGGAGAAAACAATCATCCCGATGGCAGACCCTTCCACTTCATCGACGACATTACGGTCGATTATGGTTCTGGCAACGACCAATTCTGCTGCCCATGTCAGCTCGGTCACGTGTTCTGACCCATCCAGACAGAACACCAGGTTACACACTGCGGTATGTACATACAATATAAATACTTAAACCTACTCGCCAATACGCTCAGATGTCTTGGACATCTATCATATATATTCGTACATTGTCTAGTATACATGTAGTCATTGGACGTGGCTGAGTCGTTATTCAAGTTCGCTTCCTGTTTCACGAGGCTGTGGCTTCGTGGACAGCTGCTGCTTCGCGTTTAATGAATAAGCAAACCCTTAAATAACGTTTGAGCAAAACAATTACACGTAAATCGGGTTTTAGTCTACGTAATTTTATTTTTCCGTTAACATCGACAATTATTTGGTATAATATGAGTAAGGGGACGATATCACTGGTCATATGATATTTATGCGCCATATACAGTTGACAGTATGAATCAGAACATGTATGGTGCGTTGACGATTATCTACATGTACTTGATAAGTAAATCATCATCATTATGTTGAATCATTTAATAATTATCACCATCAATATTATTATCATCATCATCATCATCATCAACAACATCAACATCAACATCATCATCATCAACCACAAAACATCCATGTTAAGTTTCACATCATATCTGTAAATAATGTGTCAGAGAGAAGATAATATACTGTATGTAGTCGCATGTATCTAATGCCCACTTGGAGAATAATATCTTCATGTTTAGCAATAGTGTACAGGTTAACAACTTGTCATTGCATAATCACTAACGTTTGCCCGTAGGAGTAGGTGGCGGGGATGAGGTGACTGGTGGTGGAGCGGTTGGTGGTGCAGGTGTACCTGGGTGTGGGGTGACGGGCGGTGACAACGAATCATCTGCAATCAGAACATGTACCATTTGAGTATCAAACTACTAGCTTTCCAAAATCCAAAATGGAACAAACACAATATCTCGCAGTACTATAAAGGTTAAACCCGCTATCCATGAATCCACATCTCTAATAAGAAGGTGGTCCATAATTGCTAGTAATTACCAAGTCGGGGAGCTGGAGATGGACCTACTTAGCCGTGGCAAAGGAAATTCTTCTAGGATATGGTATACGCGCTGATAACCATTGAGTAATCTGTATAAACTGTCATTTGTTTTTGTGCCTTCGGTTTACAGGATGTTTTCATGTAGAGTTAAAAAATCCGTTCCGTTCCTGTACAGCAAACCAATGGATTGCGTTGAATTAAAAATATCTGATTAATAATCCATGTTACATGAGTAATACACATCTATTATAAATACTGTAGAATAAATACATACCGCAGAAACTATCGAGAAACGCATCAGACAAAGATAACGCATAAAACGACGAAACTCGTTCGTTACGAGATACCATAGTCGCCCACTCGTCGATATTATCGAAATTCGTCTCGCGACCTACGGCGACGCCAATAGTGACGATATTGAGTTGATTAGCCACGGCGAGGTTGACGGCAGTCTGTGACGGGTTGGCCGAGTTTCCGTCAGCGAAGAACACCAACACATATTTCTGTCCAGTCGGAGCGGCTTGACCTCCAAAATACTCAGCTCCGTTGATAGCGAGGTTGAGACAGGTGTGGATGTTGGTGATTCCTGGTTGTTTGCTGAGTCGTTGGATTGCTGATAATAGTGCCTGTGAAATGTTACGTAAGTTATGCATATTATATTTACTGATGCCATGTCCAATACACTAAATAATAATCTCGGCATTTTCCAAAAAATAAAAACATTTCAAGATAAAAACATTGAAGACACGAAATTTTATTTGACCAAATTCGGGCGATAATCACTTGATTGAATTGCATGCGTTGTGTTTTGTATTAAACCTAACAATTTACAGTGCATCTTACGTTGACGTTTATATTGTGTTGTAGTGAATCTAAAAAGACTGACCAAGATAGTCGTATCTGTATAATGCACCAGATAATAATATTATAACAATTAAGATAATGATTAAACCCTCACATGTGTCAGGCTAAAACAAAATTGACATGCAATGTAAACACTACATGCAGCACGTAATTGTATATTACCATGTTGTATGGACATAACGTACATACGTATAGGCCTACGCATAATAAAGTCCATGTTATACTATTTTGAAAGTAGTAATATAAAGGTATTACGTGTACAATGTACATCGTAGGACAAGTTTTACCATATAGGTACCGTAGGAAGGACTGAGGAAATAATATTCATCACTGAATCTTCCCGAAAGGGTCAAGGATTTAGGCTATTTACGAGAGTTTACAGTTTATTTATCTTACCTGCGCGGATTTATGTGGCTTGAGTGGTACTTGAGATGTAACATCATTGGAATACACGATCATTCCTACAGACGAACCACTCGCATTGTTCGTGACGACATTCCCCACAACTTTTCTAGCTGCCACCAGTTGATCTGCCCACCGAGCGTGTGTCACGTGCTCTGACCCATCCAGACACATAACCAGCTTACAGTCTGCGGATATGTTGAAATATCGTGGTATAATAAATATCTCGATGATAGTAAGCGAATATAGTTTGGACAGACAGGGTAATACCATATGTATCTGAAAGTGTACCGTGTGGCTCCCAATCAAATCATTGACGTAGGCATTAACAACATCATAAACCAATCCGATGTTACCATAGAATACTAAATAAATCTGATATGCCAACCATGCCTACCTAATGACCAGATATACACTGGTCTGTTACGCCATCACTGTCCTAAAAATAAACATATCCCATTTGGCTGACCATGTTTCGTCCAATGTCAGCCAAACTCAGTCAACTCACACACTACACAATTCGTATGATGTTTACAAAGTCCTATAACACAAAGTTACAATTTACTGAATCAATCGTAAATTCGCCGAACTATCTCCGAATATTTTGAGCACCATCATGAAGTAATACGAGAAAACCATCTCATCGACGAACAAGACAGTGTTTATCGAGGTATAAAATGCTCGAGTGCTTGATCAATGATTGTTCAGACGTAGGTACGTACGATGATGTTTAGCTGTTATATGAATATCTTCCTACTCCCACTCGCACACATGTGATGATGTGATCCACTTGTTGACAGTAGCTCTTAATGCAGAGACTCTCTATATTTGTATCCTCACATAATATACTGCGGAGTGTAATTTCGGAAACACAAAAAACGTCGTTGTATAACAACACTAACATGTTGGAGGAGGAACAGTGGGTGTGGTAGTTGGTGTAGTTGTCGTTGTAGTAGGGGTAGTAGTTGTTGTGGTGGGTGTGGTTGTCGTTGTGGTTGGTGTAGTTGTGGTAGTCGTTGTTGGTGGGGGAACTGTAGGTGCGTCTGAGGAAATTTATAGATTAGATTTAAATTTTATTTGGTATATCACAATGCTGCTGTACATGTCCATAATTCAAATGTCACTTGTGTCATTTGTCGTTCATATATAGATTTATATTTATATTAAATTGTTTGCCTTCGACTAATCCTAGGTCAATGGAATTATTATAGACCTAGTATGATAAAGATAAAACAACTATTGAACAGTAGGACGAGTAGTGAATAAAAAATGAATAAATAAATAATTACATGAATAAGTGAATGAATAAACAAAAAAGTGTGAACTCATATATATATATATATGTATACATGTATTAGAGTAAGAACAAATTCTGAAAGTGTGGTATATATACCACACTTTCAGAATTTGTTCTTACGCTAATACATGAATCATACGCGAGCATGTGTGTATAAGTGTAAAATAAACTTACATTCACAGAAAGAATCCAGTAGATCAAGTCGCGACGCCAATTCCTGGTACGAGGCAACCCGCGCGAATTTATCAACATCATCCCTCCACTCAAACGGATCATCGAAGTCGTCATCAGGACCGACGGCAATTCCAACAGTCCGGATATCACTATACTTGGCAGCAGCCAAGCTGAACCGCGTGCTTGGTTTGTTATACGAGTTTCCGTGGGAGAAGAACGCGAGGACATTGTGTGCGTGAGGCCGATAGTCTCCGTCAAAGTAAGATGCGCCGTTGACTGCGAGATCCAAGCAAAGATGAAGGTTGGTTACCCCGATTTTTCGTTGGAAGGTATTGACCGCCATTTGTAGTGTCTGTTAATATAAATATAAATAAATATAATACAGTATATTTCCATTAATTCGGAATTTTTATTTGTAAACAAATTGATATAGTATACATACTAGACATTTTACGATACTGTATTATTTTCGAGCAGGCGTCCGTTAGATCTGAATGGCATCATTATGATACACATCGAGTAGCATTTTACCTCATGTGATAAAATGTAAGACGCATTCGAAATATATATTATTCTTGTAAGAAAACAATTATACAACCAGTCATCCAAATCATCATCACAATCATCACCATCACCAACGTCAGTATCATCATCTTCATCAATGAATACCATTAACAGGTTAAGGCGCTGCAGGCTGTATGGTCCGCCACTCCGCGGTTGCTTCTTCATGTAATAGAATCTGCAGTTCCGTAGATCCCTCACTAGCCATTGTAGTCGAGCTCTTCGAACTAACTCGGAGATAGCACACATTCTGTTCACAAATGATATATCAAGTTGATGCGCTACCCGTCCCAAGCAATGACTTTCGAACGGACGATGTTATGCTCTAATCCGTACACAACATAAATGACAGCAAATCCTAACAGATAAGATCATGCACTCAAATGAAACGTACATCAACGATTCAACATACCATTATGACCTAAAAAAACGCATGCATAATTTAAAAGATCAAAATACACCATCAATTTACCGGTTTCGTTTTGAAGGGGACAAGCGTAGATTGTGATGTGATGATGTCGGAGAAAACGATCATACCGATGGCGGAACCTTTCACTTCATCAATGACATTACGGTCGATTATGTTTCTGGCAACAACCAACTCTGCTGCCCATGTCAGTTCGGTCACGTGCTCTGATCCGTCCAGGCAGAACACCAGGTTACACACTGCGATGTATATTACAATAGTTACTAATCGTCAATAACGTATCGGGTATGAGTAACTCTCAGAATATCTATCTCATATATTTTTTTATACAAATGTTGTAGTATATATTATGCCGATGTTTCAGTGAACCATCGTGGGTATCCTTTGGTATTTTCTGTTCGCTTCCTCTCTCTTGAATGATACGTATATGTCATTCTGTTCCAATCTGTTTCCAATAGAAAACATTTTAATGAGATTCGCGGCACATGATAATAATGTGATGCACTGGTATGTAGGATAGCAGACGAGGCAAATACGTAATTACCACTTGGTAGTCTAGTGTTACAACTAACATTTGTCCGTGGGAGGAGGTGGCGTTGTGGTTATTGGTGGCGGTGGAGTTGTTGGTGCAGGTGTACCCGGGTGTGGCGTTACCGGTGGCGACAGCGAATCGTCTGAAATGTAAACATATTTAATTATGAATACCAAACTGTATTAAAAAATCACCAGCATAACTAAACATATATATTTATTGAAGCTATATATGAATTAAATGAACCGCTGGTTATTTTGAACGGGGTATACATGATTATTTAACACTTAGAGATGTATTGTTAGAGGTATTAAGGATAGTCACCTAGAAGATGGTAAATTCTGAGAAGCAATAAGAAGTTTGCAGAAACAGTTACTGTCTACAGCGTACTGTATATGTTGTTTAAGGATTAAGTCTTCCCACGCAACATTGAAGCAAAGTAGATGATATACATTAATTGTGTGACAACTAACTTAATATACTCACATTCGTAGTAGCCTATGTGATTAATAGCCCATGTTAAAATATACTATTATAGGAATCATACTGTACATACCGCAGAAACTATCGAGAAACGCATCCGAGAGCGATAATGCATAAAACGAAGAAACTCGTTCATTACGAGATACCATATTCGCCCACTCGTCGATATTATCGAAATTCGTCTCGCGACCTACGGCGACGCCAATAGTGACGATATTGAGTTGATTAGCCACGGCGAGGTTGACGGCAGTCTGTGACGGGTTGGCCGAGTTTCCGTCAGCGAAGAACACCAACACGTATTTCTGTCCAGTCGGAGCGGATTGACCTCCAAAATACTCAGCGCCGTTGATAGCGAGGTTGAGACACGTGTGGATGTTGGTGATTCCTGGCTGTTTGTTGAGTCGTTGAATTGCGAATAAGAGAGCCTGTGATGTAACGTTATAATATATTATGTACTACATGTGAACAGTATGATATATTATTACATTCGCCCGATCGCACTAAAACATATAAGATATCAAGATAACACGCACGTGTTGTAAAAAATATACTGGTACAGTAACGAAATTACTTGAACCCGCAAACGAACTTGAGAATAATGAACAATAGAATACGATATGTCGCAAATATTATACATGTTAAGATGTAAGGTTGTAACGTATCCGTAAAACCTGTCTTCTAATTTTAGAAAACATGTCCCTCATTCTTCTCCGTGATATTGCACAATTACAATGTGAAAACTTAGGAAGACTGAGAAAGTATTCACCTATGTGTTTTAACGACAGCCGCGAGGCTAGGTTTTCCTAACTCACCTGTGCGGATTTATGGGGCTTGAGTGGCACTTGGGATGTGACATCATTAGAATACACAATCATTCCGACAGACGAACCGCCCGAATTGCTCGTGACAACATTTCCTACGATTTTGCGTGCTGCCACCAGTTGATCTGCCCACCGAGCGTGTGTCACGTGCTCAGACCCATCCAGGCATACAACCAGCTTACAGTCTGTGGTCGATATACAGTATATAGTGTCGTAATCTTTTTATAAGTACATATCTATAGTCAGAAATGATAACACATGATGCGGATAATCAGTTGGCGTCCACCTAGTTTACCCAGTTTACCAATCTTTACAACGTCATAGGAGTACCTACAGTACATGAAGTTAGCCACAGTGACACAACGTGTCATGTTCGCTGGTATGCCTCAGCTCATATCAAAGAAATTGTCATATTATACAGTCGTTTGAATCGACATAATTATTTCTAGGAATTATGAGACACAACCCTCTCACTGTCCAAATGCCAAGATAGCGTATCCCCTTGGACTGACAATTGGACAAAAACGAGAAACTGTGAACAGACTGGACTATCTCATTTCGTATTGCTAAAAATAACATAAGAAATAGAATTTACTTTACCTCAGCAAAACATATTTGGAGATATAATCAATGAAGTCACAAAAATAAGACACATCACCATGACGAATTGACGATCATATCATGAAGCTGATTCTCATCCTCGTCGAGAAATAATCAACTTCGCTTTAACTCGTATTTTGATTACAGTAGTTACAGTATCTAAATTTCACCCGGTGGGAGATGGTGTAGATCATGGAATATTGTAAAATGAAACCAGTATAAATTTCCCAATACACACTTTTTTTTATATAAAGTAACAACAAAGGTACTGTACGCTGTACTAACAAGTTGGTGGTGGCACAGTTGGCGTGGTGGTTGGTGTAGTTGTGGTTGTAGTAGGAGTAGTAGTAGTTGTGGTGGTAGGTGTAGTTGTTGTCGTTGTTGGAGTAGTCGTGGTGGTTGGTGTAGTTGGTGGGGGTGCATCTGAAGTATCGACATTAAGGTTCAACATGTACAAATTATTATAGTCCATAATACAGTCCATATTTAGTTCATAAATTTGTAAATTTACAAAATTAAATTGGTTGACGTTCGCTGATACTTCGTCTCAGTGTGTATATCGTAAATAAAAACTTCAAAACATATCGATCATCATGCATTGTGCGCATTTATATACGTACTGCACATTCATAATCAGTCCATGTCATATCTCGCAAATTGGGCTGTACCTAAATGACAATTCTACCAACCTTCACAGAAGGAATCCAGTAGATCAGGTCGTTCAGCCAATTCCTGGTACGAGGAAACTCGCGCGAATTTATCAACGTCATCCCTCCACTCAAACACATCATCGAAGTCATCAATTGGTCCGACGGCAATTCCAACGGTGCGTATATCACTATACTTTGCTTCAGCCAAGCTGAATCGTGTATTTGCTTTGTTGTAAGAGTTTCCGTGTGAGAAAAATGCGAGAACGTTGTGGGCATGTGGTCGATAGTTTCCGTTGAAGTAAGAAGCGCTAGTCACTGCGAGATCCAAGCAAAGATGAAGGTTGGTTACCCCTATTGACCGTTTGAACGTGTCGACTGCCATTCGTAATGTCTGTTTTAGAAACAAAATATATAAGTATGATCCATTAATACAAAATGATTTGTTTTTATCACACTACTGTAATGCTTGGAACACATTTGAGGAAATTGTATAACTTTCGCCAAGGTGTTGGGTATGAATTCAGACATATTTTAACGAAACTATGCCTCAAGTTTCTCCTCTTGTCAATGGATATAATATGTAACACCATCACCATCACATCACTATCGTCATCATCGTCATCATCGTCATCGTCGTCATCGTCGTCATCATCGTCATCATCGTCATCATCGTCATCATCGTCATCGTCGTCATCATCGTCATCATCATCAGCATCATCATCATCATCATCATCGTCGTCATCGTAATCATCATTGTCGTCATCATCGTTATCTTCTTCACTATCGTCACCATCTTCATCATCGTCATCATCGTCATTATCACCATTATTATCATCATCATCATCATCATCATAATCATCATCATCATCATCATCAGCAGCAGCAGCAGCAGCATCATCATCATCATCATCATTCCCATTAACGGGTTTAAGAACCTCTGCAGCTCCGTAGAGGCCTCACGTTGACTAGCCACCGAAGTCGAGTTCCCATATCCTCGAATATGGTAATCTGTGCAGTTTGTGTTGGCAATCTCGTCATGATCTCGCCGGGTGATGCGCCATGGATATCCGTCACAAGTAACAGCTTTCGAAAACATTCTCTTTGTCTGCTCCATAAACAATTAGATTGACAACAGCTGCACTGGAAAACTATACGTTTGTGTCCTGACGTGGACTTCGTTGAAGTGTAGTCGCCAGCATTATACATTTTGTGCAACTGGATATCTGCTTACACCATAATGGTAGTTCAGAGTATGCATCCCCATAAATTTACATTAGACTATAATAACTATATGACCAAGAATACCGAATGGGTATTTAAAAATCGAAATACATCATGAACATACCGGTTTCGTTTTGAATGGGACAAGCGTAGATTGAGACGTGATGATATCCGAGAAAACGATCATTCCTATGGCAGCACCGGTCACTTCATCGATGACATGACGATCGATGATGTTTCTGGCAACGACCAATTCTGCTGCCCATGTCAGCTCGGTCACGTGCTCTGACCCGTCCAGGCAGAACACCAGGTTACACACTGTGTTGGATACATGGCTAATCTTAATATTGCTGTCAGTGACTTATCAGGTAAGACCAGCTCATATTATCTATCAAGCAATTTGTATAATACATTTTATCAGTGCGTCAGTGAACCATCGATAGGTATCTACTTGTACTTTTTGCTGGTTGTCTGTTTAGTTGTTATTCTATCTGTCCTTCCGTTCGATTATTTTGCAGGGTCCCATAAAAAAATCTTGTTGACATAATATATTTATATTATCCTATCATATGTTGACTATTCTATAAGATAGTTATTAACATGTCCACCATGCCGTATTATAAGTTCGTCATGGTATTACTTGTGTATAGAAATATTACTTGGCACGACATGAATGCAAAACAGTGCCGCTGTACATCCCATCTAACCTGTCGAATAATTAATAATTATTGTCTTACGTAAAATATAGACAAAAGTTTACGAGTATAACTAACATTTTCCTGTTGGAGCAGGTGGCGACGGTATGATTGGTGGCTGTGGGGTGGCTGGTGGTGGCGTACCAGGGTGTGGCGTGACGGATGGGGACAATGAATCATCTGCATTCCAAATAAAATGACATATGAATATCAAACACTTCCCAAATTTAACATCAGAACTGTAAAAGTAAGTTCGTGACATACTACAAACGTCAGTACAGCGTTGTATCTCAGCAGCACCGGGGACCCGTGATCTTCTCAGTAGTTATTGTATCAACTCAATCCGATAAATGGACTTGTTAGCCAAGGTACATTATGTACGAAAACAGGAAGTGTGATCAGAATTGATATGAGGCTATATATGATTTATAATCGATTTCACATTTACAGTATACCTAGGCTAGTTAAAGTATAGGCTAGTGGCTAACTATTAGATGTCTGATAACCAATTTGGTGTTTTGAATGTATAATGTATATTTCGGACGATTTTATACGTTAATATACTGTATAGTCTACTCGTATTATAGAAACAATACATACCACAGAAACTGTCGAGAAACGCATCCGACAGCGATAACGCATAAAACGACGACACGCGTTCGTTACGAGATACCATACTCGCCCACTCATCGATATTATCGAAATTCGTCTCGCGACCTACAGCGACGCCAATAGTGACGATATTGAGTTGATTAGCCACGGCGAGGTTGACGGCAGTCTGTGACGGGTTGGCCGAGTT
>WNLI01171541.1:0-14160 GCA_025802215.1 Wirenia argentea | reverse complement strand
ATTACAATTAGTTGATTGAACTTTTATTGATGATTTTTATATTTATATAATCTATATACCTTGAATGTATAATAGAATATATAATTTGTGAAAAAAAATCTATTTCCCTGAAAAATTATCGGACGACAAACTCAAAAGTGCCAAAAAGCATACCCGTTTGCCCCGGCTGACCCTATCTTTAAATTTAAACTCAAATAAATCCAGATTAATTTCTTAATAACTTTCAACGCTATGGGTCTGGATGAGTACGTTTTTCACAACTTATGGTTATGGTGCAGTAATGGCCTTTCGTGTGTACTTTATAAGTTACAAGAAACCACCAGCTAGAATCACACACCTGACTTACAGTACAGTTCATGCACATGTTGGATTGGAAATCAATTCCAAAGGATACTACATGCACATGTGCCAATAGACATTTTCGTTAAAAAAACATTAGTCTCATGAAATTAGAGCAAAAATATAAAAAAAAATTCCCCAAAAAACAGGGGGTGACTGAATGTTGAGAAATTAGGCATCCCACAAACGAATATGGATATTTTATTAACTATTTTGTTTACTTTTCCACTTGCTAACATAGAATACAACCCACTATAACGACCCACAATTTTTTGCAAGATTTACATCACGAATTTAAAGAAATTTAATAATTCACAATAGCAAAATTCAAATAAAAATATTAAAAACACTCAAACTATACTAGTCTATTTGAGTCAAATACGGAGAGACTTTGTGGTATTTAGTAAAAAATCTTACCATCCCATCCTAGATTAATTCTTGTAGAGATCTAAATCTCCTTGTACAGTATACACTATTTTATACCTGCTATTGTGAAGAATATCCTTCAAAGTCTCTGCATATCTCTTCCCTGCCTCACTGGTAAGCTGTAATAACACAAATTAATTCATGGTATAAATGGCTAACAGTTACTATTTGCTGATGTGACCCACAGACGTTGGAGCCTCTGGCGTCAATGATGAACTGAGGCGCGGAGGATCAGTGGGAGTGTTGTCGGTGGTTAGGTTTTTTCAGTCTTGGCGACTTTCACCCCCCCCCCCCACCAAGGTAATGCTCTACACTGATTTCTCCAAGACTTGGGATATTTATAATCCTTCGAGTCCTCGGCCTTATGGTCATGTCATTTGAGGCATGGTGATTGGCAAGCCTTGACTTGTTTGGTCCGACGCGACTCACCCTGTGTGTAAATTAGCTCTGCTAGGCACACGCATCGAGAACAAATTCATTATTTAAAAAAAAATTGCTGCTGTGTCGTAATACTTGGCATTATACATCTGTTAGTTTCAATGTCATGATTGTACATGACGATTCAATAAAAAGTATACCGGAAAGGGAAGGTCATATCTCCATAACCACAAGAGAGCTTCAATGACTGTTAGAAAGAGTGATCACTTCAGAAGTTCAGAAACAAAATGTCGACATGGCTCAAAAATGACAATGTTATAGTCCATTTACTGTTTTCTTCTAACTTAACAAGTCTATTACTATGTACATGATGTATAACAGTAAAACTTACGCCATAGACCATAGAATGGAAGGTGCGTGTCTTGGTAGCCTCGTCAAACCCCACGTATTCGATGTTCACGATGCGGATGTAATGATTCATCACCAGCATCTATAACTTATCACTTTTCTACAAACTGAAGTTAACAAGCCTATTACTACATGGATGTAGAGTAAAACTTACGCCATAAACATTCATTGTTCTCCATGATATATGGTTTACTAGGAACATGTGTAAGATATCCCTTTTTTACATACTTAAGTTAAAGGTCCAGTGACACCATACCTAATACCCTAGCACACATACATTTCCAAAAAATACAGTTAATTTGAATAAAGCAATTAAGTTAATTTGAAGTTAGCTTCAAGTATTCCTATAGTTGATACATGAGTTCATAGCCATCTCGGTCCCAAAAGTGAAATTTACGCGGTTTCGTCCCTTGAATAAAAACGCACAAAATTATCTACGTCACGAATTTCCATGGACACAATATAAAGAAATGGGACTTTTACCAGATTCACAAACGTTTTATTTTCATGGATCAATTTCAGTAGTCAGTACGTCATTTTATGTCACTTGATTTTGTTAGGTTCGATTTACCCATAATTTGGTATACATGGACCTTTAACAAGCCGATTACTACGTGCATCAAATATACAGTAAAACTTACGCCGTAGACCATAGAATGGAAGGTGCGAGTCTTGGTAGCCTCATCAAACCCCACCTATTCATGGTTCACGATGCGGATGTAATGATTCACCACTAGCATCTGTAACTTATCACTTTTCTACAAACTTAAGTTAACAAGTCTATTGCTACGTGGATGTAGAGCAAAACTTACGCCGTAGACCATAGAATGGAAGGTGCGTGTCTTGGTAGCCTCATCAAACCCCACATATTCATTGTTCTCGATGAAATGATTCACCACGAGCGTTTGTAACTTATCATCCCCCGATGATTTCACTCGGTTCACCAAATTTTCGAGCTGAAAAGAGGTGATGAAGAATGT
The DNA here is from genome assembly GCA_025802215.1 of Wirenia argentea. Lineage (NCBI taxonomy): Eukaryota > Metazoa > Mollusca > Solenogastres > Pholidoskepia > Gymnomeniidae > Wirenia > Wirenia argentea. Next base: position 11,629 of record WNLI01171541.1, on the reverse strand, counting down.
AGATTTTTTTACTGTGTATGTAACATTTTAAATCGTCAGCTCGAGATTGTGGATGTTAATTGTGTCGGTATCGAGGGATATCAGGTCAACGTGTGGTGGAGAGTGTCTGGGACAGTCCTTAATAATGTTGGTAACCGGATGCCGTCTGGATTGGGGCCCGTAGTTACACGATATGCATTCGATTTTTTTATATTATTTTTTTTTATCAGACTATTAATAGAGAAGGCGATAAATAGTGTAAGCCATCATCCACTCAAAGAGTGAACCCCTATTAATTTTACATCATCATTTAAAAGTACACAGCAAATGACAAAAATTATATAACAAAATATTTAAAACATATTAAAATTAGTAATCTGCCTGCCGGCGAAAATTACAATTGACGTTAAAACTAAGAATGGAAATCTAACAGATAAAAATAACGCTCACGTAGGAGCGCCGCAGTGTACTCACAGCATAAATGCCATGACCTGAATTTGAAAGCATCAAGGGACTCATAACCGATCATTAGCGGCCATTGATGGGGTGGTCAGCGTAGGGTTTGTACACTGCTACCCCGATAACGAGGTATATCACCCCGGGTTTTACTGAGTTTTCCTTCTCAATGTAGCCAGTCTTGGGCATATTGGATCTGAAATGCTCATGTCTTGTTGGGAGTCGATTGAGACGTACCCAGACTTTCCGTGGCATGTCAGAACCGGGTGGAGTAGTCTCCTGGAGTTTCGCTGCAATGTGGTTTCTTCATCATCCGACCAGCTTTCATGCCATTTATTTTTTATGAATCAATGTGCATCAGTTGTTGAGTAGCGCGGTGGAATGGATGTCTGCTTTGGATCGAATCGGTATCGTACGGGGAGAGTAAGGATGACTTTACACTAGATGACCACAGACCTCCACGCGGTTTTTAGCATGACAGCATCTTGGCGTAGGTGCGAGGGAGGAATGTTGGCTAGCACAGGTGGAAAAGACGGGTGGAATTGATGTATAGACTATAGATGAGTAGTAGACGACATACCCACACATGCTCCACATGTAGTGTGGCTCCATTCAGTGAGTGATTACGCAGTTAGCACTAACAGAGAGTAATCCAAAAGTTGTAGGCTTCGAGTCAGGGTTTTATTCAATAGGGGTTTTTTTGGGATGATTATTGGGAAAAAACATATTCTGTAGCTTCAGTTTAGCACTCCTGTGAAATCGTACACCAGCCTACATCTGCTACATGCTTTATGTATGCGTATGATGAGAAGTAAAAATAATAATAATCCATTGAATTCAACTTGCGAGGAAATAAATCGAACCCAAATCAAGTGTGCCATCCAATATCGGGCTAATGTGGCCTAACTCAAGACTGGGCCAATCCGGCACGGCATGCACCGACCTTGGGCATATTATTCTGTAGGTAAGTGGCATTACTGTTCCTGAATTATTGTATACGTACAGTAGGGGTTTTTAGGTTGATTTCCCATGTGGTTGGGTGACAGGAACCTTGCCTCAATACTTCCATCGGGAAGGGCCCTGCGTCTTACCCCTATGGAAGCTATGATACAGGAATCTATAGAACACGGATAACTAAGAGACGATAATGCCGATATATACTGAATACATACCAATAATTTGATGGGAAGTAGTTGAGGGTCGTTATGCTGTTTCTTCGGAACCTTTAGTCGCTTTGTGACGTATCCAAAAAACTTTGGTGTGAGCATCGATATCAACTGTAAAAAATGATTTTTTATTACAATTTATTCCTTAGTTGGAATACGTCCACAACCTAGTGTGGCATGCGAAAGTGCGACTCATTTCAAGGGAGTACTCCCCAATGGGACTGCCCATTACTAGCACAGCATCCTAAGTCCAACACATACACGTGTAAATGGACCGAAAGTTAGATGTTATCATCATCATATAAATGCTATCGATAATAAACAAAACACAATGGCTGTGTGTCTCATTTACAGAGCTCGCACGCACCACTGCTGAACAGAAAACACCCATGTATGGAGGGATCCAGGATTCCCTGTGCACGGATGTACTACAGATCACAGGAAGACAAGACTTAGTTGCTGCAGTTAAAAAACTGCCCCAATGGAAATTTGGCAAATTTATTGCGAAAATATTAGTCGCCCCGCGATGTTATCACGGTGGGGAAACCGGAGAAAACCACCGGACATGGGTAGGATATTTCCATCTTTCATGACTCAAAGACAGCGTGAAACGCTAGAATTCCTACAAAAGCTACCCAGAACCCAGCTGCTCAATTTAGCCACTGAACTAGTGGGGTCAATTAGGGGCAAGTTCCTTTCCCAAGAGAATTACAGAAACACAGGGAAAATGCCACAAACATTTGCCACATGCCAGGCTTGAACCCGAGGCCTGTAGCTAGCGAGCACGCTACCACTGAGCTACTGTTCAACGGGGGATTTCAAGGTAATGTTCCTGGCCATAGCGCATGTGTTCCTGGCGGTGGCCATAGCGTGTTTACGGTACATTACGAATATATACAGGCTATGTACATGATTGATCGTACCTATATGGGGCAAACGTAATGTATGGATTAGGGATATCAATTTACATGTCTGAGGACTAACTCTTTCTCCGCGACGATGACATTTGATGCCTCCTGCCATTTCTATGGTGTATTTTACATTATAAAGCATCATCAATCGGGAAACCATAGAAAATACTAAATGTACCTGTTTAGGAGATGTAAATGTGTGGATACCGCTGTCTATCAAGGCAATGGCTACACTGTGGTGAGTAGTGTTCTTGGTCATGGGGAAAGAGTTAAGATAGTACAATAATACTAAATGTACCTGTTTAGGAGATTGAAATGTGTTGATACCGCTGTCTATCAATGCAATGGCTACACTGTGGTGGGTAGTGTTCTTGGTCATGAATAGGGTAGCTGAAAACATCACAAATATTGTCATGTTAGGATGTTAGGAATATTTGTAGGTACATTAAACCAGAACTGCAGTCAAAATGAATGTAACTTTATTATTATGTTGTAGTCATGTAATGTATTCTTTTACAAAATATTTGCAATTATTTTGACGTGTTTATGACCCCATTATCGATACTTTTTTATTCAATGATTTGCTTAATTCTGACATCATGGTGGATCCACGTGGATATTTTAAAGCAATATTTTTGTCGGAAAAATTAGTCCCCCATCAGAAAAAGGCAAATCATTGTTAATTGCAATCCCAGTAGCGACGTCAGTTTTGGATGAAATTACTTCAAATGTAGATTTTACATATCAATATTGACTGCCTAACAACATCAAAATATCATTATGACTGCACTCCTGGTTTGAGATACATCAGTCAGTCATTTTTAGTAATTTTTGTGGAGTCATTCCAGTAAATATGAGACAGAAGCTCAGTGGTAGAGTGCTCAAGCCTTTGATCTTGGGGTTCTGGATTCAAGTTAGAGTCCCGCGTTCAAGCCTGGGCCGTGGCAAAACTTGATGTAGCTGGAATTCCCTAGAGCGAAACCTTACCCCTGCTTGCCTTCACTAGGTCAGTGGCTAAATTGCTCATTACGGCGATCGACTGGTCAGGGTTAGCAAGAAATCTGCTGGAAGTCTACTGGCTTACTCCCGCTGTATTAACCCTTTCACTGCCAACTTTGAGTAAAATCGAATGAATAAAATGGAATTAATTTCATGTGGCAGTGAAAGAGTTTAGTAATGACCCCGTATGTGACCTGAGCAATGATGTGTAAAAGCCTCTCTCTGGACTATTGTATGCTGGCGAGACCACACAATCCATAAAAGCTTGCTTCGCCCAACACAACAAACCCACTAGTAGTGTGAATTCTACCATCATGGGTGTGACCATAATGGTCAGTCATTGTAGTGACCATGTACCAAGCCTGTGTGAAGCAGCTGAGACGTCTACATTTTGGATATGTAAGTCCCGTATTTGAATATACAACTTTCAATATAATGTCTCCCTCCCATAAGCTAATTAACTAAACCGAAATTTGATGGAACAGTTGTGTTTGTGTAGAAACTATAAATGTCTCCTTCGCATGAGACCCTAAACCGAGATGCCATGTTCTCAACCCCTGAGACATGTAAAAGATCCTGTAGGCCTGTTTGGTAAAAAAGAGGTCAGGCAGACCATATTTCACATATTTTCTTTTGTTTTCCCCATCACCCTTTTTATTTTCGCGTAGCTGTATGGGCAGGGAAATGGCCGCACTCGGTGCATGTCGTACCAAATTGCCTGCAGTCTACGTGCCACACCAAGTGTGGTCATCATCAGACGGTCATGTTCAGCAATGAACAAAACGCTTATCATCATCATCATAGGCGAAATAAAAGAAAGACTAAGACAATTTTTCCTTACCACCTCTGGCGACACACTGGTCATTGGTCAATACGTAATACCCATCACAGTAACCAGGAACTACAGCAATTTAACGGTCAAAGAGACGGGATAATGTGATAATGCCTCACTAAGTGCGGTGTCCATTATGTTTGGGGGTGGGGTATAGATCTAAAGCGCTCTCGGCACGCTTTGGACACGTTTCCGGGTATACAAACTACAGTATGTGCAAAATGCTTTGTTCTTTGGACACGTTTATCGCGGTACTACTATTGAATTAGACCTACTGTATGTGGTGTAATATTTTATATGTATCAGCATTTATATTGACCAAATGGTGATGTAAATACGTTTTAGTCAACATTGAATATAATACATATTGAACGTTATAAATCAAAATACTGGACTTACAGAAAACATGTAGACGTTTCAGCTGCCTCTCGCGGCCTTGGTCACTACACTGACTGACTGACCGTTCGCATCCGTCACGGCTGGATACACACTACTAATTTCTGTAAGTCCAGTATTTTGATTCATAACGTTCAATATGTTGAACAACTGGACGAATAATAATTTCCAAAGAAATATTGAATATAATACAATAACACACATGTATGCTTATGTTGGAATCATTCTACAGTAAGACCAGCAAGTAAGCAAAGGACATTTGGCGGAGGGTCGCTAGGGTCGGTATTGACCAAATAGGATAATAATATTTTCTGATGTTATTGATGACATGCTTTGTATGCGTTATTGCAGTCAGAGGGTAATTTTATATTCAGTTGCAGTTGCGTTTTTTGGGATGTATTTTCGGCAATTTTTTCGTTTGTTTTCCCCTATGTGCCATAAAATATGCAAATATGTTGTAATAACCTTAAATGAATGGATGGTTGTGCCTTTGATCTTTATTCCCCCTAATATCCCATTGTTCAAATAATTGTTCCCAAGAGGTCTAAATCATTAACCATAAAAATGGATGTGCTATTATAATACCACACTCTCAAAATTAGCTTCATAATTTTCCATACATGATTTTCACAGATGGCAGAGCTCAGGGCAAATTCAAACCTTACAGCATTTTGCCGTTTCCTAGCTCATTCCGTTTAAATTACAGCAATATTTGTTTCCAGTCAAGTCACATTCATGTTAGCAACATCAAGTATTCGACCAGACATATTATGGTGTATTGTTTTTGTCAGTAGGCATATACTGCAAAACCTTTGTCCACTCAAAAATATATGTCTATCAATTTTTCATTTGCTTGTTTCAGTACACCGAAAGATACTAAAAGACCTACGGCGGGTGCGCGGCGGCGAAATCCAAAGACCATTCTACAGAAAGAAAAATCCCAATCCAACATGTATACATAGTTTATTGTTTTGTCACCAAAAGATACACAAAGACCTGCATTGGATGTAGATGTGCTAAAGTCCCATCCCAAAACGCAAAACCCTGCCATCAAATTGACAAGTCAACGATCAAATTGTATAATTTGAGTTTGTTCTCCTTCCAGTACACCGAAAGATACTGGAAGACATGTGCCGGGTGCTGATACAAAGCAAACCCCATCATGGAAGATAACAATCAATGATCAAATTGTATAATTTGAGTTTGTTCTCATTCCAGTACACCGGAAGATTCTGAAAGACCTACGTCGGGTGCGTGGTGGCGAGTTAATCGCGTCACATACAAAGATACGACACAGAAAACACCACAACCGACTCAATCCAGACAAGCCAGATCATCGGTTGCCGCGGGTTACCGGAGGAGGGGGTAACTCCGGACTGGAACTAGAAGAGGTAGGCCCACTTTGCTTTACTCACTATTGTATTGTATGAATAGGTCGAACATAGTTCGCTGCGTGGGACATCTGCTGGCCCTATGCATACTGACCTAGAAATACTGAACTCAAAGTAAGACTAAGAGCTAAACAGGTGAGATGCCTGACCATTATGTATGCTATAATATATAGTTAGCTGTGGTTGACAAGTCCACTTTTACTCACTATGATAATTTACAAAGTTCTTATAAACTCAACACAAAGTATTGAATGAATGAATGAACGTGGTTTAAGGTATGGTTTAGCTATAGTATACTGGCTACCACCATACCTTCCATAATGCGAATAAAAATTTGATAATGCAAATTGGTAAAATCTCAAATAGTAAATAAAATACACATTTTGTAAAATATAGTACAATAATCCTAGTTAAAATATACACAAAGTAAAAAGTAACAGTAAAAACATAGGCTACATTATAAGTTATGTTAAAAATGAGAGTGTGGTGAGAATAGCAGTGAAACATTTTATGATTAAAAACATGTGAAAATTAAAAATTTTATGTTAAAAGTACATTTCAATATCGTTGTATATTATGAATGTGTGTATGACCGTTTTATGGATATGCTTGGGCGAAAAGTTCTGTTTTTACAAGCGATTTGTACTTTGGGAATGATTTTTCCTCGCGTATGTGTGCAGGTAAGGCATTGAAGAGTTTGGGAGCCGCGTAAGAAAACGACCGATCTCCAAAGGACTTGCGTTTGGTTTTGGGTTGATAGAGGCGAAGTGTCTGGGCTTGGCGTGTTGAGCGGGGTGGTACATGAATGGTGATGAGGTCAGTGAGATAAGCGGGCGCCATGTTGTAGATGCACTTGAACGTGAGAATGAGCAGCTTGTAGTCAATGCGAAACTTTACCGGTAGCCAGTGCAGTTTTTTGAGTGCAGGAGTTATATGTGAACGTTTGGAGGTTTTAGTGAGAATCCGAGCGGCTGTGTTTTGGATTTTTTGCAGACGGCTGATTTCTGTGTCAGGAAGGTTGTAGAGAATGGTGTTGCAATTATCAATCCTGGAGGTTATGAACGCGTGAACCAAGGTCTCGAGTAACTGGGGCCCAAGATACTTTGATATTGAACGTAAGTTGTAGAGGTAAAAATACGATGATTTAAGAATTTTGGAGATGTGGTCGTGGAAAGTAAAGTGACAATCAAACTGTATGCCGAGATTTCGTGCTGAGGATGATGGTAAAACAGTGGAGTTGTCGAAGGTGAGCGAAATCGGTGGTACTGGTTTCTGTTGGTACGGAGATGTGATCACTATCAGTTCGGTTTTGCTAGCATTTAATTGAAGCTTGTTTTGTGTCATCCAGTTGGCGATGTCACTGAGGCATGTCTGGAGTTTGGTGATGGCTGATGCGAGTTCTGTAGGGTTGTGGATGTTGAGCGGCAACCAAAGCTGAGTGTCGTCAGCATAAAAATGGTGAGCAATCTCATGTTTACTGATGACGTCAGAGAGTGGAGCAGTATAGCATGAGAATAAGAGCGGGCCCAACACACTTCCCTGTGGTACACCATAGATGAGCGGACATGGTTCAGAGTGATCTTGGTTGACTTTAACGGTGAAAGACCTGTCTTGTAGATACGATTTCAACCAGTCGAGAGCACTGCCTTTGACACCAAATCTGTTTGAGAGACGAGAGATGAGAATCGAATGGTCGATGGTGTCAAAGGCAGCAGAGAGATCGAGCTGTACCAGAAGAACAGACTTGCCATGGTCAAGAGATTGGAGAATACTGTTGCCGATGAATGTAATCGCCGTTTCCACGCTGTGATTCGATCTGTACGCTGACTATAGTATAAACTCAGCTGGTATACAAATTAATATTATAGTACATGCAAAATACCATTCTAAATTAGTATTTCCAATCCATACAAATTCGTTGTATTCGTATGGTTACATTATTATCATAATTAATTTGCACCGGTCTACATTACAACTTTGGTTTATGCGATTGAGCTTCATATCATTATTAATTGTATTTTGTTTATCATTTATACAATCATTTGTTTTGTAATCCGATGCGACATCTGTCAACATGTTCACCACCGATTCAATTAACACATTTAAACTTGTGTCACAATTTGGAGTCCTTTTTGAGGTTATTTTAGGTTTATTATCACAGTTACACCTTACTCCGTTGTCGTACTCCATAGTTTCTTTAATTATGTCATTGGTGTCATTCGATTCCTCCATTGGATGAAAACGACTTTCGGCTAATGTAGGCCGGTCTCTCTCTGTCGTCACTTGTTCCTTCTTTTCGTCGACTCTATTCACGACATGAACCACACAGACCTGGTGTATGTGGTGACTTCCCTGGCTCACCCCCTCAGTAACGCTTGCCACCACTCCTGCGTTATCCGGCGCATCCCCGACACCACGACCCTTCATTGTTCCTATCCCATTTCTAACCTCTGGTGGTTGTGCCGGGAAATCTTCGTGTTGCTGTGGTGCTTTTCTGTTCCTGGGTAAGTTATCCCACGGACACCCACGCTCAGCTTTATTTCCAAGAACCTCATTTTGGTACCACCAACAGTTATACTGATAATGGCCACGACCATTACAGTAGTAGCAGCGAACTGACTTCCTTACTCTTCGCTGTCTATATCTAGCAGCAGTTTTCGTAGAGGCCAAACATGGTTTTTGATCGAAGGATTCTTGTGTCGACGAATCAACATTTTCAAATAATCGGTGATGTCACTTTTGCACATAATTATTAAAGTCCCATGACAATGGTAGGAGTTTGTTCTCTGTGAAGTGGTTTGTGAGCTGATGGTTTATCAGACGTTCTAACCATTTAGAAAATTCTACCAGATTAGATACAAGTCTGTATCCTTTGAGGATATTTTGGTCGAGTTTATGGCTTTTTATGAACGGTTTGATGGTTGCACTTTTCATGGCATCTGGGAATGTGGCTGTTGAGAGAGATAGGTTGAACAGATCGACCAATGATGGCGTAATGACATCGAGTGAAGGCAGCAGCAGGCTTCTCGGGAGAGGATCCATTGGCGAGGTCTTTGGTGGGTGATCACGCAGCAGCTTCCCAACATCATCGACTGTGATAGGTGTGAAGTGGCGTAGTTCGGTGGTAGGCGTATGCTCAATGAGATCGACTTGGACGAAGTCTTTTTTGTCAAGGTCAACTCGGAGAGTCTCGACTTTGGTCTGGAAGAACTTGGCAAATGAGTGCGGAAGGACGGATGGAAGTGTATTGGTTGGTAAGATATCACACAGGTTGATCTTGTTTGTGATTTTATTAAAGACAGTAAAAAGTTCTTTTTGAGATGATTTAGCACTTGCGATAATATCAGAATAGTAGGTTTTCTTGGTGGTTTTGATCAACCTACTGGTCTCGTTGGAACATTTTTTGTAGTTTATGAGGTCGGCTTCAGATTTGGATTTTAGATACTGTTTTTCTGCTTTGCGGCGTGATTTCCTTGAGAGGTAGATGGCAGAATTCATCCATGGTTCGGTGTTGCGTTGGTTTTTGTTTTTCCTTTCTTTCATTGGTGCATGGTCATCTAGTGTTTGGGTTAAAGTGTGATTTATGGATTGCATATGTTCATTGACTGAATGTGTTTGAGGTATGTTGGACAGATTTGATCCTAGATCAGAAATAAATTTTTGCATGTCAATGTTTTTTAGACTTCTGAATTTAAATGAGTCTTTTCCAATAATATTGTTATGGATAGCAAGAGATAGTTCTACTGTAATTAAGTAGTGGTCAGAAACACACTGTTTTTGCACAGAAGGAGTAGTAGATTGTATAACATCATTGACTACAAAACAATCGAGGGTATGTCCTTTTTGGTGAGTGGGCTCATGGACAGTCTGGGTAAGTGAGAATAAGTCCAAGAGCTCATTGAAGCGACACGTATTGATGTCGTCATGAACATCAAGATGTAGGTTTACATCTCCTACCATCACAATGTTAGTGTTATCAATGTATATGGCTGAAAGTAGGTCATGTAGTTCGTCTAGAAATGTTAGTTTACTGGTATGTTGGTCACGATAAACACATACAAAGTGTGTTGGCGTTGGCACAGTTTTAATTTGTATCTGCAATTCTTCAAAACTGGTACAATGAATGTTGGTCTCTAGAAATGTCACTGGCAAGTCAGATCGATATATGACGGCATTTCCACCCGACAGGTTCACACACTGCCTGGGTATGCTGATGATGGAGTAGCCGGGTGGCAGAATTTCATGAACAGCGGTACCGGTTGCACCATCGCTGCGAAACCAAGTCTCGTTCACGAAGAGAACGTCAATGTTGTTATCCTGAATCACCTGGTTTATGATTGTCGACTTGTTGGTGGCTGTCTGGACATTCCAGGAGCCAATGTTCAAACTCTGTAGTGGCGGTGTATGATTGATAGGAATTTGAATGAGATTGGCTTGGTTAGATGACAACTGTTTGTTGGGTTGTAAAAATGCTCGATGTGAAATAACTGTTTCAATGGGAAGAGTGTCAACGTTGTAAACATGGTTGTTTTCGGTGTCATGTATTATGTCTGAATCAGCAATGTTTATGGGATCAGGAAGAATGTTTATGGCATGCAAATTAGCATGGTTCACCCCGGTCTGTTGGTATCTGGATTTTTGGTGGTTGGTGGTAATTCTGGTCGAAATTTGACGGATTTTGTTTTTACCTGCTCGACAACCCCGGTACGAAGACCACTTTGATGTCGATCTACGCGTGAAACACATAATCAATATTACTGGCAGGATGACATGAACGAAGCGCATAGTTCAATAAACGGTGTCCAATGTTATAATGATCCGATGTAACAATCATCAATGTTCACGTGTTATTATCTCCCATGAGCTGTACTTGTAAAGGGAAATAAGTTCAGATAGCCACAAATCCTGTGTTGTCAAATTGTTCCCCTTGAGCTGAATGACAAAACTGTTCAAATTCGAATTTGTGTGATTGTACTCCAGTTGATAGTCAACACTGGCCAGTGGGCAGCACAAACCAGGTCACTAGTAGAGTTCCATTGTTATAGCTCCTCAACACTGTACAAATTCTATTGTCAATATTTGGCTAGTGTCCAAGCACAATGCTATACTATGGCACCTATCCTACACTATACTGACTTAGCCAGACTATAATGCCAAAATGGCCAGGTCAAAAATCAATAATGTCAAACTTCTAGACAATTTCACAAAATTTTAAACCAGAGCAATAGTAATTTAGCTGCTACACAGAGCGCATTCACAAGAGTACCCACCTTAAATGACGCCAGCCATTGTATAGCTGTGTCATTATAAGTGTGGTAGTGCACCCTTATGATTATGTAGCCATAATATGCCAAATAAAAAAAAAGTCACCACGGGGATCGATCTCACTATCTCGTGATGTAAACATTTATTATTCACTGTGGGGGAATCGATGCGCCGTACGCTTCCGAATGCGCTGTACAAATGCGCCGTACGCCCAATATTTTTTTTTATTGGTTT
>WNLI01171430.1:0-14173 GCA_025802215.1 Wirenia argentea | reverse complement strand
CAACCACTTAACCCTCTACAGGCCATGGGGCAGATGATGCCCGACGAAGGCTCACCCAAACAAACGCCAACCGCTGCAAAAACTGGACACCGAAATACACCTCCAAGCAGGAACACACCGCCTAGCCGTAACACACCTCCGATGACTCCCAAATCTGATCAAGAAACGTCCCAAGCTTCTGCTTCACAGACCGCGCAAGCTCCAGCTAGCCAGAGTTTACCGCAATCCATGCCACCAAGCAACACACCAGCCAATCAAGCAACACCCAACCAAGCAACACCCAACCAAAACACACAGCAAAATTATCCAATGATGCCATATCCCCAAAATATGCCGCAATACCCCGGTCAGCAGTATATGGGCAATCTTCCTCCTAATCATCCATATTTCGCCAATCAAATGCGCCAAAACATGCCACCAAATATGGGACAAATGCCCCCAAACCAACAAATGCCCCCAAATCAGCAAATGCCCCCAAACCAAATGATGCAACATCAACAAATGCATCCTAACCAACAGTTTCCTCAGAATCAACAAAACATGGGTGGGATGCCCCAAAATCAACAAATGCCCCCAAACCAAAATATTCCTCCTAATCAGCAACCTCCCCAAAATAGTCCAATGTCTCCAAACGCAAATATGCCCCCAAACCAAACTGCGCCATCAAACAAAAATAAGCCGAAAACCCGACGTAATGTACCACCAAATATACAAATGTCACCCAATTCTCAAATGTCTCCTAATTCACAAGTGGCCCCAAAGTCACAACAAATGTCTCCGAACGCGCAACAAACACCCGGTAATAATTCCAAAATGTCGCAGAAATCCCAAATGCCCCCGAATTCACAAATGCCGCAGAATTCACAAGATATGCCCCAAAATTCACAACAAATGCCTCAAAATTCTCAACAAATGCCAGCGAATTCACAACAAATGCCCGTGAATTCACAACAAATGCCTCCGAATTCACAAATGCCCCCAAATTCTTACCAAATGCCTCCTAATTCACAACCAATGCCCCCAAATAACCAATTTCCTCAGAACATGAATCAAATGGGAAACCAGTATCACCAAATGCAAATGAATAGTCAACAGCAATACATGAATAGAATGGGCAATCCACAACAATTTCATAACATGTCCCAAAACCAACAAATGCCACCAAACCAACAAATGCCACCAAACCAACAAATGCCACCAAACCAACAAATGCCACCAAACCAACAAATGCCACCCAACCAAATGATGTCCAATCAGCAAATGCCACAGCATCCATCAATGGGACAAATGCCATATAACATGCCACCTAACGCTCAAATGCCATATAACCCTCAAATGCCACAGAACCAACCGTTTTTCAATCCCAATTATAACCAAATGCCACCCACCAATCAAATGCCACAAGATCAACAAAACGCGGAACCGCAGGAGAAAAAGGCTAAGAAAGGGAAGAATAAAAAGGAAAAGAAGGATAAAACGGAGAAAAAAGATAAAAAAGAAAAGAAGGAAAAAAAAGAAAAGAAGAAGAAAAAGTCTTTGGATAAAACGAACCAAGATGTGGCTACGAGTGCTTCAAATGTTGCCGAAGTACAAACTTCTCAGTTGATGCAAAATGTGCCCATGACACCTAATATGGGCATGCCACAAAATATGGAAATGCGACCAAATATGGGCATGCAATCCAATATAACCATGCCACCAAATATGGAAATACGACCAAATATGGGCATGCCACCAAATATGGGAATGCCACCAAATATGGGAATGCAACCAAATATGGGAATGCCACCAAATATGCAAATGCAACCTAATATGGGCATGAACCCAAATATGGGTATGTCACCAAATACGGGGATGTCGCCAAATATGAGCATGCCACCAAATATGGGCATGCACCCAAATATGGGCATGCCACAAAATATGGGCATACCACCAAATATGGGTATTCATCAAAACATGGGCATGTCGCCAAATATGGGCATACAGCCAAATATGGGAATACGACCAAATATGGGCATGACTAATTCGCAGACGACACCAAGTACGCAAACCATACCAAATATGGGCATGACAACTAATTCGCAGACGACAAATGAGCAGACAGAAAGTGTTCCATTGAATCCAACAGTTAACGAAGGATCAGTGCAAAATGGCGATATACAAACGAAAGAAAAGGAAATTCAAGATACCGTGAAAGTTTCAAGTGACTCGCAAGTAATTCAGAATCAAAGTGATTTACAGACGAACAATGATTTACAACCGAACAGTGACATACAATCGAAAAATGACACTTTATCGAACGACAACATTCAAGCAAATTCCAATGACACACCTTCAAAATGTGATATACAACCACATGATGTGCAAGTGAAAATTGATGCGCATCCAAAAATTGATGCGCAACCAAAAAGTGATGCGCAACCAAAATGTGATGTGCAACAACAAAATGATTCACAAACAAACAAAACTGATGTACTAAAACCAAATGATGTGCAAACGCCAGATGAAGTAGACGTTCGACCTGCGTTTAGCATAGCAAACATTTTGGACAACAGTAAAACTAGCAAACCAAAGTTAACAAAACCAGATGAAAGTTATGATGTAGTTGAAAGTGCCTCAGGTGAAGCTAAAAATTAAATCTATAATTGATAGTATCTCAATTATTTGCCAATCAATCAACAAGTTTGTTTTATGACTACGTAGTAGGTTTTGTACATATCATAACATTTGTACAGTATATGGAATAAATGCTGTACATACTGCTGTATAGTAATTAGTATCATTTGTCATTTTGTAAATATTTATCGATATTTATTGATTTTTCTAACATATTTTGATTCTAAATTTTTACTTAAGGCGTTACAAAAAATAAATTAAATTTGTTGTAGTATTAAAAACATGTTGCGATACTTGTAGCAAAAAAATGTAAAGCTATCATTGTAAATAATAATATCACATCAAAACATTATGTAGATAAATTAATCATGCTTTGTATACGTATTAAACGTTAGAACATTGTATATAATAACTGCAGTGTTTATTTGGGGGAAAAGGCTCCGCAATAAGTTGTATAATACTAATGATTTCTATAATCTATATTTATACGTATTATGTTTGTCAAAAAATCAAAGGTTGATATTGCTTTAAATTCAAATCTTAAACTACAAAATCAGTTATTTATATAATGGTTAATCATGAAAAAATGACTAGTCTAGTTAAACATTGTTATTTTTTGTTCAAAATAAGTGTGGGACAGAAAAGAAAGCAAATGATATGCTTTATTAATAATACATTACACAAAACATAATTATATGAATCGTGTGTAAAAGAAATTATACCCACAGTATTGTTAGACTATCACTTTATTTCATATCTTTTGTTAGTGATTTATGCGTATTTGTTTTTGTAAGATTTTATGTGTTCTTTCATGTATACAGTTCATATACAAATGTAAAAATAGTAGTCATAGGTGTAGAGAATCTATATCTGTTTATGTAATCATTTATTACTGCATCTACGTGTTCATTTCAACAACTCCTTTCATGATAAAAGTAAACATATGGGTAGTAAAAAGTTCAACTTCCTTCATATAAGACAAATTACACCCGTACTTAAATAGGTTCTAAAACCGATATTTATACAGTAGCAACCTAAAGCGAAACAGGACCTACTTTTGAGTTTCGTTTTCCTTTTAGGTAGCCATAGCTTGGTTTGTTTATAATCAGTTGCCATGGAAATAATGTATGACGTTGGTACTCTATTGTCTTGTCAACCTCTACACCAAAAGTGTAGCTACAAATCTTGACAAATTTTATTAAATTGATATAACATTGCGATGATTATATGCCACATGCACAGCAAATTTGTTGTTTTGATCACCTATTGCGATTATGTTAATTTATAGTAATTTAAAACTCTTTCAGCAAACAGCAATTTAATAGGCTGTAGTTATCTTCAATTTATTTGTTAAATATAGTTGGGATATCGAGCTATTTGTAATAGGATCGTGGTGGAAAATCATGATGTACAGTTATGAATAATTCATATTACAATGTAGACTTAACAAGTTAACATACCATAAAAATGATTCATTATATTGTCATTGATTTAATTTAATGTGATGATTAATGTTATAGGCCTGCAATAATGATATGCGTACACAGTATTCACATTATTATCGCATTCATTTACATTGCGTTGATGTCTCAAATCTGATATATTATACACAAAAAATTACACATTTAAAATACATAGCCTGGTACCACCTATAGTATATATACAGAGTGAGTCACAAGGATGTTACCAACTAATGGGATATATGAGTAGATACACAATATAATAATACTGAAAATAACACTAATAATAATATCACCATAATGACATCTTTTAGTATTATTAAGAGACATAGTATAAAAATAATAATAAAGTAAATTAGATCAAATGCAGAAGGTGACGTAGAATTTTTTTTGAATTTCTAAATTGTAATATAGCATTATCTCCCTTTGCAAGCAGCACATTTTTATTCTATTTCCAATAAACATTGTGTCTTGGATAATTGGATTTATTTACTAGGTTTGGACTGTGTGTAGCTAATATCGGGGCACAGATTCATTTATTATCTCAATCTGAATTCTATGATTTGACATTATGCCCCTCTAATGGTAAAATTCTTGTGACTGTATTATATAAAACCTACCGTATAGTGCACATTTATCTATAGTTCTATACTGATGTATTTCTGGGGTCTATATTTTTTTTACATACTTTTTTATTATACTTGTTTGATTTATATGATAATTATTGACACACATGAATCGATAATATGAACAGTGGTACCTACTACCTAGTTTATCTGTGAAGTTTTTTTTGTGAACAGTATTTTTAGTTACTAACTTACTATATCGATCTGGAGAAAGATCATGTGTAATATATTGAATCTTGAAACTTAAATTGTAATTATATACAAAATAAAATATTATTCTCAAATAATATAAATTTGTGTCTGTATAATCCATTGCAGGGCTCTTTCTATGTATTTGATCAGGAAAATAATCCTCAAGTGATTTTTGTACGAATTTACTGAGTAACGAGGTCGCTTGGAAAATAACATTCTATAGAACTAGCGATGTGCAAATTCCACATACGTAATGCAATTCGGTATTCGAAATTAATTTATGAGAATCAATGATCCGATCAATCAAATGACTGATACTGATAGTGATAGTCAAAGTACATTACGCAGTAGTCATTACAGACTACATAGTACACAGTAACTGTTCGTTTCATTTTTATATTAGTGCATATTAGTGCATATATTAGAGCTATTAGGGTGGGCATGAGCTATTGAGGTTGTCCATCATTCCATGACTTATATTGAGGTTGAGCATAACATGTATTGAGGTTGAGAATGGCATATCATGACCTATTGAGGTTGAGAATGATCTATATCATGACCTATTGGTGTTGAGCATGGCTTATAACATGACTTATTTAGGTTGAGCATGACCTATAGTATGATGTATTGAGCATGACCTAATTATTATAGCATGACCTATTGAGGTTGAGCATGACCTATGGCAATAATGGCATAACCTATTGATGTTTAGCATGACCATTTGAGGGTGATCATGACCTATCGCTGTTGAGAATGACCTATAGCATGATCAATTGAGGTTGAGAATTACCTTTCGCGGTTGAGCATGGCCTATAGCATGACATATTGACGTTAAGCATGACCTATATCATGACCTATTGACGTTGAGCACGGCATATATATCATGACGTATTAACGTTGAGGACGGCATATATCATGACATATTGATGTTGCATGAACATGACATATATCATGTCATATTGACGTTGAGCATGACATGTATCATGACCTATTGACGTTGAGCATGACATATATCATGGCATATTGACGTTGAGCACGACATATATCATGACCTATTGACATTGAGCACGACATATATCATGACCTATTGATGTTGAGCACGGCATATATCATGATCTATTGGCATTGCATGAGCAGGGCATATATGATATATCATGACATATTGACGTTGCATGAGCATGACATATATCATGACATATTGACGTTGAGCATGACATATATCATGACATATTGACGTTAAGCATGGCCTATATCATGACCTATTGACGTTGAGCACGGCATATATCATGACCTATTAACGTTGAGCACGGCATACATCATGACATATTGATGTTGCATGAGCATGACATATATCATGACATATTGACGTTGAGAATGACATGACTGTATCATGACCTAAATTCTTACCAAATGCCCCAAAATTCACAACCAATGCCCCCAAATAACCAATTTCCACAAAACATGAATCCATTGGGAAACCAGTATCACCAAATGCAAATGAACAGTCAACAACAATACATGAATAGAATGGGCAATCCACAACAATTTAATAACATGCCCCAAAACCAACAAATGCCACCAAATCAGATGCCACCAAACCAGCAAATGCCACCAAACCAAAAAATGCCACCAAACCAACAAATAGCACCAAACCAACAAATGCCACCAAACCAACAAATGCCACCAAACCAACAAATGCCACCAAATCAGATGCCACCAAATCAGATGCCACCAAATCAACAAATTCCACCAAACCAACAAATGCCACCAAACCAAATGCCACCAAACCAACAAATGCCACCAAACCAAATGCCACTAAACCAACAAATGCCACCAAACCAACAAATGCCACCAAACCAACAAATGCCACCAAACCAACAAATGCCACCAAACCAACAAATGCCACCCAACCAAATGATGTCCAATCAGCAAATGCCACAGCATCCATCAATGGGACAAATGCCATATAACATGCCACCTAACGCTCAAATGCCATATAACCCTCAAATGCCACAGAACCAACCGTTTTTCAATCCCAATTATAACCAAATGCCACCCACCAATCAAATGCCACAAGATCAACAAAACGCGGAACCGCAGGAGAAAAAGGCTAAGAAAGGGAAGAATAAAAAGGAAAAGAAGGATAAAACGGAGAAAAAAGATAAAAAAGAAAAGAAGGAAAAAAAAGAAAAGAAGAAGAAAAAGTCTTTGGATAAAACGAACCAAGATGTGGCTACGAGTGCTTCAAATGTTGCCGAAGTACAAACTTCTCAGTTGATGCAAAATGTGCCCATGACACCTAATATGGGCATGCCACAAAATATGGAAATGCGACCAAATATGGGCATGCAATCCAATATAACCATGCCACCAAATATGGAAATACGACCAAATATGGGCATGCCACCAAATATGGGAATGCCACCAAATATGGGAATGCAACCAAATATGGGAATGCCACCAAATATGCAAATGCAACCTAATATGGGCATGAACCCAAATATGGGTATGTCACCAAATACGGGGATGTCGCCAAATATGAGCATGCCACCAAATATGGGCATGCACCCAAATATGGGCATGCCACAAAATATGGGCATACCACCAAATATGGGTATTCATCAAAACATGGGCATGTCGCCAAATATGGGCATACAGCCAAATATGGGAATACGACCAAATATGGGCATGACTAATTCGCAGACGACACCAAGTACGCAAACCATACCAAATATGGGCATGACAACTAATTCGCAGACGACAAATGAGCAGACAGAAAGTGTTCCATTGAATCCAACAGTTAACGAAGGATCAGTGCAAAATGGCGATATACAAACGAAAGAAAAGGAAATTCAAGATACCGTGAAAGTTTCAAGTGACTCGCAAGTAATTCAGAATCAAAGTGATTTACAGACGAACAATGATTTACAACCGAACAGTGACATACAATCGAAAAATGACACTTTATCGAACGACAACATTCAAGCAAATTCCAATGACACACCTTCAAAATGTGATATACAACCACATGATGTGCAAGTGAAAATTGATGCGCATCCAAAAATTGATGCGCAACCAAAAAGTGATGCGCAACCAAAATGTGATGTGCAACAACAAAATGATTCACAAACAAACAAAACTGATGTACTAAAACCAAATGATGTGCAAACGCCAGATGAAGTAGACGTTCGACCTGCGTTTAGCATAGCAAACATTTTGGACAACAGTAAAACTAGCAAACCAAAGTTAACAAAACCAGATGAAAGTTATGATGTAGTTGAAAGTGCCTCAGGTGAAGCTAAAAATTAAATCTATAATTGATAGTATCTCAATTATTTGCCAATCAATCAACAAGTTTGTTTTATGACTACGTAGTAGGTTTTGTACATATCATAACATTTGTACAGTATATGGAATAAATGCTGTACATACTGCTGTATAGTAATTAGTATCATTTGTCATTTTGTAAATATTTATCGATATTTATTGATTTTTCTAACATATTTTGATTCTAAATTTTTACTTAAGGCGTTACAAAAAATAAATTAAATTTGTTGTAGTATTAAAAACATGTTGCGATACTTGTAGCAAAAAAATGTAAAGCTATCATTGTAAATAATAATATCACATCAAAACATTATGTAGATAAATTAATCATGCTTTGTATACGTATTAAACGTTAGAACATTGTATATAATAACTGCAGTGTTTATTTGGGGGAAAAGGCTCCGCAATAAGTTGTATAATACTAATGATTTCTATAATCTATATTTATACGTATTATGTTTGTCAAAAAATCAAAGGTTGATATTGCTTTAAATTCAAATCTTAAACTACAAAATCAGTTATTTATATAATGGTTAATCATGAAAAAATGACTAGTCTAGTTAAACATTGTTATTTTTTGTTCAAAATAAGTGTGGGACAGAAAAGAAAGCAAATGATATGCTTTATTAATAATACATTACACAAAACATAATTATATGAATCGTGTGTAAAAGAAATTATACCCACAGTATTGTTAGACTATCACTTTATTTCATATCTTTTGTTAGTGATTTATGCGTATTTGTTTTTGTAAGATTTTATGTGTTCTTTCATGTATACAGTTCATATACAAATGTAAAAATAGTAGTCATAGGTGTAGAGAATCTATATCTGTTTATGTAATCATTTATTACTGCATCTACGTGTTCATTTCAACAACTCCTTTCATGATAAAAGTAAACATATGGGTAGTAAAAAGTTCAACTTCCTTCATATAAGACAAATTACACCCGTACTTAAATAGGTTCTAAAACCGATATTTATACAGTAGCAACCTAAAGCGAAACAGGACCTACTTTTGAGTTTCGTTTTCCTTTTAGGTAGCCATAGCTTGGTTTGTTTATAATCAGTTGCCATGGAAATAATGTATGACGTTGGTACTCTATTGTCTTGTCAACCTCTACACCAAAAGTGTAGCTACAAATCTTGACAAATTTTATTAAATTGATATAACATTGCGATGATTATATGCCACATGCACAGCAAATTTGTTGTTTTGATCACCTATTGCGATTATGTTAATTTATAGTAATTTAAAACTCTTTCAGCAAACAGCAATTTAATAGGCTGTAGTTATCTTCAATTTATTTGTTAAATATAGTTGGGATATCGAGCTATTTGTAATAGGATCGTGGTGGAAAATCATGATGTACAGTTATGAATAATTCATATTACAATGTAGACTTAACAAGTTAACATACCATAAAAATGATTCATTATATTGTCATTGATTTAATTTAATGTGATGATTAATGTTATAGGCCTGCAATAATGATATGCGTACACAGTATTCACATTATTATCGCATTCATTTACATTGCGTTGATGTCTCAAATCTGATATATTATACACAAAAAATTACACATTTAAAATACATAGCCTGGTACCACCTATAGTATATATACAGAGTGAGTCACAAGGATGTTACCAACTAATGGGATATATGAGTAGATACACAATATAATAATACTGAAAATAACACTAATAATAATATCACCATAATGACATCTTTTAGTATTATTAAGAGACATAGTATAAAAATAATAATAAAGTAAATTAGATCAAATGCAGAAGGTGACGTAGAATTTTTTTTGAATTTCTAAATTGTAATATAGCATTATCTCCCTTTGCAAGCAGCACATTTTTATTCTATTTCCAATAAACATTGTGTCTTGGATAATTGGATTTATTTACTAGGTTTGGACTGTGTGTAGCTAATATCGGGGCACAGATTCATTTATTATCTCAATCTGAATTCTATGATTTGACATTATGCCCCTCTAATGGTAAAATTCTTGTGACTGTATTATATAAAACCTACCGTATAGTGCACATTTATCTATAGTTCTATACTGATGTATTTCTGGGGTCTATATTTTTTTTACATACTTTTTTATTATACTTGTTTGATTTATATGATAATTATTGACACACATGAATCGATAATATGAACAGTGGTACCTACTACCTAGTTTATCTGTGAAGTTTTTTTTGTGAACAGTATTTTTAGTTACTAACTTACTATATCGATCTGGAGAAAGATCATGTGTAATATATTGAATCTTGAAACTTAAATTGTAATTATATACAAAATAAAATATTATTCTCAAATAATATAAATTTGTGTCTGTATAATCCATTGCAGGGCTCTTTCTATGTATTTGATCAGGAAAATAATCCTCAAGTGATTTTTGTACGAATTTACTGAGTAACGAGGTCGCTTGGAAAATAACATTCTATAGAACTAGCGATGTGCAAATTCCACATACGTAATGCAATTCGGTATTCGAAATTAATTTATGAGAATCAATGATCCGATCAATCAAATGACTGATACTGATAGTGATAGTCAAAGTACATTACGCAGTAGTCATTACAGACTACATAGTACACAGTAACTGTTCGTTTCATTTTTATATTAGTGCATATTAGTGCATATATTAGAGCTATTAGGGTGGGCATGAGCTATTGAGGTTGTCCATCATTCCATGACTTATATTGAGGTTGAGCATAACATGTATTGAGGTTGAGAATGGCATATCATGACCTATTGAGGTTGAGAATGATCTATATCATGACCTATTGGTGTTGAGCATGGCTTATAACATGACTTATTTAGGTTGAGCATGACCTATAGTATGATGTATTGAGCATGACCTAATTATTATAGCATGACCTATTGAGGTTGAGCATGACCTATGGCAATAATGGCATAACCTATTGATGTTTAGCATGACCATTTGAGGGTGATCATGACCTATCGCTGTTGAGAATTACCTATAGCATGATCAATTGAGGTTGAGAATTACCTTTCGCGGTTGAGCATGGCCTAGCTATAGCATGACATATTGACGTTAAGCATGACCTATATCATGACCTATTGATGTTGAGCACGGCATATATCATGACCTATTAACGTTGAGCACGGCATATATCATGACATATTGAGGTTGCATGAGCATGACATATATCATGACATATTGACGTTGAGCATGACATGTACCATGGCATATTGACATTGAGCATGACATATATCATGACCTATTGACGTTGAGCATGACATATATCATGGCATATTGACATTGAGCACGACATATATCATGACCTATTGACGTTGAGCATGGCACATATCATGACCTATTGACATTGAGCACGACATATATATCATGACCTATTGATGTTGAGCACGGCATATATCATGATCTATTGACGTTACATGAGCACGGCATATATCATGACCTATTGAGGTTGAGCACGACATATATCATGATCTATTGACGTTACATGAGCACGGCATATATCATGACCTATTGACGTTGAGCACGGCATTATTATATCATGACCTATTGACATTGAGCACGACATATATCATGACATATTGACGTTGAGCATGACATAATATATTATATAACATGATCTATATTGACGTTGAGCACGACCTATAGCATGACCTATTGACGTTGAGCACTGTCAACACTAGTAAACATGGAGCAGCACCCATTGAGTGACTGTACAATAAGCTACGCCTACACCATTACATCAATATAACACCAGTCCTATTCCCATTAGCTAGCCAACTAGGCTATAGGCTAGTGGTCAATGATTGGTCATTTGGTGGCTTTATGATATCCAATGATTTCAAAGAATATAGAGGATCACGTGACTAAAAATTTTCATTTATATGCTGCCTGTTTAGCCGTGCATTCCATAGTGAGCTGGACTGTCCGACAGTCTACACTCTACACTACAGTAGGCCACTGCACTCCCTCGGAGCATTGGACAGTGGTCATTCTTCGAATCTTCGGGACACTCGAAAGGCAAACTTCGAACAAATTTTGTATAGTGAATTAACGATTCTCCCATCGCTATTCTGCAAACCCGCCAAGCGATTGACGAAATAAAATGTCTCCGGCAATGGAGGTAAAAAGTAGTCGTCCCTGATGGTTCAGGATTTTGCAGTGATAGCTGGACGCCATTGTCGGGTGTCGAAGTCCGGCTACTAAAATCCAATTTTCTCAGTTATTACATGACTTTGATGGACATATTTGGTACCAATCGATGGCTTAAATATTCCTCTAAATAATGACCATCATACTTTTCCTCATTGATACAAGCGCGTCGATGAATCAGCGCTCGTATCTGGGCACCACGATTCTTGACACCGCGAAAGCGTCGGTGGAGTCATTTTTAAAGGTGATTAAAACTTATGAAAACAAGTAAAATCGTATTTTACATTTAGTTCTAATCAGATTCTGAAAGTAATACCTACTAAAATTATACTAATTTTGATAAAATAAGCAAAAACTTGTAAATTTATGTTTTCTATAAAAACTAGGCCATTTCGACCCAAACAATTTTCGACCATTTGTAAAATCAACATAATTATGGACCGAATTTAGTTTATATCTTGCATGAGAAAATTCATAACACATTCACAGTGTCAGATTTGTGTCCGGCGTGCATTGATTTCCGTTGTGTGCTTGGGCAAGGCATTTACCATAATCTTGATTACCGCAATTCACCGTATATTCTGGTTTGAAGAACTTGGGGTCGGGGAAGTGGTTATTTTAAAGAGGCGGGCATGATACTGTAGTGTAGTCATGGCGAACGACAATACAAGTGTATCATATAACTGGTAAATGGCGATGATGTATCAATTATTTATATAATGCCTAAATGTTTCTTTTTATCAGATTCGTTCGAGAGATCAGAATAGCAGATGGGACCGCTACATGCTGTTAACTTTTGAGGACCCTCCAATGAATATAAAGGTAAAGTACAAATTGACGTCTATATGACCCATTGTCACCATGGTGGGTTCGGTACTTCGGGTCGAATATTGACCATAATCGTGACCAAGCAGTAAAATGCAGTTGCCAAGTTGGTCATAACTGTGGTTGAACTTGAGTGATTATTTGGTTGATTGAATGAGTTATATCTTGATTGATCGTCTATGATCGATTGAGTTATCACTTGATTGGGTGTTCAATGAATTATTGCTTGAGCCATGCCCATTGGTTGATTGAATGGTCAATTGATGAATTCAACAATCAATTGATTGATTTCAAGCGATCCATTTATTGATTGGGTCATTTGGGCAATCAATTTATTCATTGGGTAAATTAATCAATTTATTTGATTTAGTTATCAATTAATTGATTGCTCAATTGTGTGAGTGATCAATTGATTGATCGAGTGATCAATCGAGTGATCAATTGATTGATCGACTCAAGTGATTAATTGATTGATCGACTGAAGTGATCAATTGATTGATCGACTCAAGTGATCAATTGATTGATCGACTCAAGTGATCAATTGATTGATCGACTCAAGTGATCAATTGATTGATCGAATCAAGTGATCAATTGGTTGATCGAGTGATAAATTGATTGATTCAGTGATCAATTGATTGATTCAGTAATCAATTGATTGATTCAGTAATCAATTGATTGATTGAGTGATCAATTGAGAATTTGAGTGATCAATTGAATTTGATTGATATATAGAGATGATCAATTGACTACTGGTTGGTTGCTTGATTGATAAGTAACTATAATGAACCTGATATACATCACTCATTACATGTTACATACTAATAGTAATAATTAATATTGTTTCTCATTACATGAGTAACAACATGCTCGTGAATGTAACAGTATACCACTGTGTCTTTGTGTGTCGGCAGGCCGGGTGGAAGGAGAGTCATGTAGTGTTCATGCAGGAGCTGAAATA
>WNLI01171319.1:0-14182 GCA_025802215.1 Wirenia argentea | reverse complement strand
TGCAAACAAATGTCATTTCATCAGCTGTGTTATATCAAAACGTGTACGTGATGTGACTTATACTGTACAGTATATATTGTTCGCTCCAACTTTATACAGCAGTAAGCGATATATAAATCTATATTATGGTAAGCAACGTGGGACACCTGTCCAGGTGCAGACCTATACGTATAGACACGACTGTTCGCACACGGTACGCACATACATAGCGATCAGGCGTATGGCACACTGTATAGACAGACTGATTCATCTAAGAGTATAGAGTGCTATTACAAGACAGACACGACTGACATAACTGATGACCCATCGAAAATAAAAAGAAAACAAAGTATAGTCACAAATTCATTCGCAATACAACTACGTGGATGTTGTTATGGTGCTACCAAAGATTCACGTACGCGAAACAAAGACAACTGTCTCGGAACTATGGAACAGCCGCTCGGTAGACACGAACGTCTCGGAACAGTACATAGAAGACGAACTCAAATGGAAACGAGGATCGATGTACTAAAACCGAACACGGCCTACACTACATACACCACAACGACTACCTCATATGGATCGGACGAGCATCTAAATCCAGGCGCCTATATGTTTTAAATCACTGTCAATGAGCACTAGGCCCATACGCGTTCCAAAAATCTGGCGCCGCTAGAAAATGATTGCACCTCAAGCTCGGACGACTGTCGACAGATATCCGATCCGAAGAACTAGGTAGTCCTTTATAAGCTCTTCTCGCCCAAGTGCACTTCTCTGAGCGGTCTATAAATTGCCCAAACGCCTCATCGGTACGCACATTGAAGAACTTGAAGACCAAAAATAAAGTAAAAGTAGGTACCGTAGCTCAATTTGGAAAGTAGCTTAGGTCTGTAGAGGTATCTTCAATTGAGGAGCAGTTTTCCAAGACATAAGTATTGCATGTAAAATGTTCTGTGTGCGTTTTCGAATCTTCCTCTTCAATTTATTATGATGTATGGTGCATACATACGTTTATGTACCTAGTGTAGTTATTTTGTCTAATTCTTCAATCACACTCAATTGTATGTGAGTTTTGACTACCATAGCGACTGTTGGTCATTAATTAGGCCTAGTATATAGGCTAGTCAGGGTAAATGGGTACACCAACCTGGTAGCCTACAGACCGACTAATACAGGAACGGTGGACAGAAATGACTAATACTAATATTATACTTACAGTATCTACTCGTACGTTATAAAGCATCTCGAGAAACGAGGTAGCCTATCGATATATCTATAGAAGCAATAATAGTACGTAAATAATTCATTATCATCTATCAAGGATCCGTTGACTAATTGTACAATTAGTAGTAAAAGTGTAAACATCTCCCTCAATTTATAGACTATATATAAATTTGGCAACTAGGCACTACTACATAATATGAATATGAGTGGAAGCTGAGTATATATGGATCGTGAAATATCTATATGTAACGTTAGCGCAGCATACATGACATACAGTAGATCTGATATGACTTCAAAGCTTTTACAGCACATAGGCCTATGACTGGCGTCATGACATAATAAAATTAATATTAAATGACCCAGAGAAGATTCCCTGCATGACAATACAGGCTAATTAAATATGTACAGTACATTATAAATACATTACTACTCGTATATTGAGCCATATACGTAGACTACTCACATTTCGGTTTTTTACAACGCTGTATGTAACCTATGTATTTACACAAGGACAATGTAAAATCAATTGAAATTGAACCAATGTTCCGAACATTGATGGTGTACAGTAGGGTCTACTCTACAGTACCTACAGTACTATGCTGTGCAATTTTCTTTAAAAGGGATAGCCAATTATTTCCAATCTGCCAATTTACCGTTTCAAGATTAGCGTACCGTACAATATGGTTGCAATATCAAGCTACAGCGTAGGCTATAGAGCGTGCCTCGTAATTGGTACTACGCTTCCCAATTTACGATTTAATTGCGTCTCTGGGCGACCCCTAGGAAGATTTTATCGTTTGGTGGTACTATACAAGGCAGCTTAACCCAATTTTAGGGATATGTTAACACGATGTTGTTTGCTAAATAATACCGCGAGAGTGTCTATTAAATTTATAGATCACGCTTGTGTTCATTAGTTACTTGGTCAAATTTAGGGATCTGGGACATGGCCGCTTTTGTACGAGTTATTTGGCTTCCTGCAGCCGTCGTCGTGTGACGGAGGGTGGAAATATCATTCACACGTCCTGTGGGTTTGTGCGGGTGCTCCAGTTTCCCCTGCACCATGATGGGTTTCTCACATTTCGGGACTTTTCCCCCTCCAAGGCAACGCCCTCCAGTAAATGTTTATCTTTAGATTCTTGAAATCCTCAGAGTCCTCGGCCTTACGGTCGTGGCATTTGAGGCATGGCGATTCGCAAGCCTTGATCACTTCTTTGATTCGACGCGACTCATTTGGGGCGAAAATTGGCTATGCTATGTAGTACACGTCTCGAGAACAATTTAAACAAGTCTGAACAATGTCAGTTGGGGAGAGAAAGTTCTAATTGCTTCACAGAAGATAGTTATATAAATACTGTATGTATGTGTAGCCTATACCTACACTACCAACAAAAACATGAGATATGCAATAGAATGGCTTAGCACTACGTGGGTTGCTACACGTTGCATAAGAACCCGTAACAGTCTACGTATATTATGGCAAAGAAGTTTAATTTTGATTCTGTGTGTTTTATTTCCTTTAATAATACAATGCTTACAATTAGTATCTGAAACTGTCTGAATGGGTTCGTTAAAGCACCGCAAACCAACCTCATTGACGGGTTTTGTATACAGGCTGGCAGGATAATCTATATAATACACGTACGTATAAACAATAAAAACACACGAACAACTGTTGATGAATTAAGTGATTTTCTGAGACTCTGTCTGTTCGTGTAATGAATTTACATAACTAACTATAAAGTATACATGTCAAATTGGGTGTACGTAATACTAATAACTCTGACTGTTATTCGTCTATTCATAACTTCTTATAGGATACTTACATAACCATAAGGTATACAAGTCAAATAAGGTGTAAGAAATGCCAACAATAAGTACATGAAAGAATGGCATAGTGCATAGTGAATAGAGTGGACGCAACGAGAATGTTTTAACAATGTAAAAAGTAATGATAGGGAAAGGAAATGTTAACTAAAAGGTTCCAACAAACATTTTTTTCAAAACTGCCTACCATTCCAATCAACCCATACCGATCGTTATAAAATAGAAACATAAACTTGGAAGTCAACCAATATTAAAGTTCACTGAACATAATGTACCGCATCTATTTCTCTCGTGAGTCAATCCGTCTAGTTCATAGCTTCATCGAGGGTCGGGGGTCAGAGGGTCAGGGTCGAGGATAATGTCTTTAGTTTAGTTGCGGGTTTTCAGTCTTCGCGAATTGTCTCTCGCCGGTGGTTATTTTTCATCTACTGGCTTGTATAATAATTGTCTTTGATAGCTGCTGTAGTCTATTGGCTGAACCATGTGGGGATTGCCAGATTCGAAGCTCTTGGTGTCTTGTTTGATGACTTTGATCAGACGCAACGGTGTAAAACTGAGACCTAGAGAGGTAGAAACGATTGCGTAATATTTTTAAGACACGGTTGCTGAATGACCGCTGACACCAGATGTAACCGCCTATCCGCAGCTATATTTTTTTTTCATTTTACGCAATCTGAGATATATTAATGTCACATTCTCATTTCGTATTCCTCCCATGCAATTGTCACGACGGAAATTGTTCAATCAAAATGCGATTTTAGAGAGATTCACGCAGTCATTTCACTGTCACAATGTTATATCATCAGATGATAACGCAAAAAAAAATTGCTTAATCACATGCACCCTAAAGGCAAAAAGACACCGATCAACGACTTGGCACCAGGCCGTTGCAGTTTACAAAAAAAAATGCAGCTTCCGTTCGAATTGTTACGCGAGATACAATAAAATTAATGCCGTCATCGATTGAATGTGTAGGCATACGACGTTGTCGATTCGTAAATACCGGTTCCAGCGGAGTCCTGGCCTGGGTTGATTGGAGGCATTGACAAACGGAAGCTGTCTTTTGATACTTCTACGATGCATACAGTATATGATAAAATAGCACTTGTACGTTAAAAAAGTACCTCCAAGATACAAAATAAGAGGAATTTCGTAGTTTGACTTTGCACAGATTTCGAGAATACCTGACACGAAAGCCGCGGGAACGTTTCCGGTTTTCAGCTTAACGTCAACGAAGCTGACGTTGTTGGGTTGGTTTTTCGGCATTTTCCCCGTTAGAACCAAGCCAATTGATATTAAAGTTGACTTTGATTCAACGACGTTTACTGTTAGCCTATAACTAAACCAACTAATAAAGTTGGCTTTCATTAGGAAAATAATATATTTGGCAGTGTACCATTGTGATATCCATAGTGATTGAATACTGATGGTAACAATCTCATATGTAGGTCACACACCCAATCCCGCGGCAGTTTAATATACGGTGGCACAACCCAAGTTCTTCATTTGCACCCAACATAATATCGTTATCGTACCGCAAGACCAAATACGACTGCGTGTAGACATAGCCTACTGTAATCATAAACCAGACAAAATTAGATTAGACTAGATTTTAATATATTACATTACCCCCAGGCGGTCCCAATTTGTAATTCCCTCTCAGACGCGGAATACCTACTGTACATGCAGTGGGTGTGTCGTGAAGTAAAAGGTCAAATCGCGTCTGCCAGTTGCCGCGGTGTAGGCTAAAGCAGGCCCATTATTATACCTGTCCGTTGGGAACGTCTACGACTCCAACCATTTGGCGGTCCCTAATTTCAGTAATTCCATTACGTTAACTAAAGATGCCTATCTACATCTCAATTGTCATGTAGGAAACCTCCAAGGTCGCCATAAGTCGCCAAGTCACAAACTCCAGGGACAGGTCGTCTCGTCGGTTTCGTGAACGGTGAATCTGGTCACTGGTGATGCATTTCGGTCATTACGGTGACCTACTTTTTACTTATGTAATATTGTGAGTTTAAGGGACAAATCGCAGGGTTGGGGTCTTCGATATACAAAAAATGTGCAGCATGGTCTACGGATTTGATATATTTAGACCTTACAGCATGTGAGCAAATAATAAAGAGGGGTTTTTTTTAATCCAGCGATTTGCCCTTTAAGAAGACAGACAACATAATGATATACTCATCTCTGATAAAACTAGATTTAGCTCAACATTAAAATAATGTACCTCACTGTGTTTCGAATTCGATAGAACGTATACACCGTATGGCTATACAATTAAGTGTATCGAATACGTGTGTGCCTATCTTGGTCTATCATCCCTAGCAGCGGAAGTAACACGTAACCAAATGACGGTCCATAATTTGGTTATCTCGAAGAAAGAAGCCCATTTACATGTCAATGCACAAATGCCAAAGTAGTATATCGGGTCGTTGGCAATTACGCTGTCATCAATGGACGAGAAAATTATAACCCCGTAAAAAGATCCACATTTTCTTGACGATAGGCCCTACTTCCCATACACATACGTACCGTATAGTTCGATAAGCTCGGTATATCACAGACTTCCACAGTGCTCACAGCGTACGGACTCATTCAGTTCATACAACTTCCTTTCTTTCAATAGACTCCTTCGCCAGATCTTTGCCACAATAGTATAGAGTATAAAAGTAAAGCTCGTTAAATCAGACGTCACCAGCGGTAGTTTCGCCATGCGCGTAATAGCTGCACGAGTGGCACAATCTTACTCCTCAACCCATACATCCACCCTTGAAGATGAATATACGACCAGTAGACTACCAATTTTGCAGGCTTGGTAAACTTAGGCTAGAGAAACATGCTCTCACCCACAGAACACCGAGAAATCACTCAGAACGATTTTCAGATAACGCCGATCAGACAGTCCGAGATTCGAACACACGACCCTGGATACCAAATGAATGGTAGTCCAACGCTTTAACCGAGTGATCTATCCCCGCCTCGTCAGTGACAAAAGGATTGGGAATTTTTTTCAGTTCCGTGGCCTGCATGGATAGGAGCATCCATCTCCAAAGTCGATTCCAATATGACTAAATGTATAGCCAAGAACCGCGTCCATGCACGTCAATTTTTCCATGATCCATCTTTTTGACATCAAGACGTAATTAAAGACTGGATCCACATTACGTAACACGTGTTGTGCTTAGCCGTAAAGGATTACACGTGTGTGGCTTCATTAGACACGAAACAAGTCAATCACGTCGATTTGTCAATCCGGTATAATGCGATGGAAGGGCAGGATCTGTTTTGCGATTGTTGTGGTTGATAGTGGTGGCCCAGTGGTTACACGCGCTGGTAACGAGCAGATAATTATTATAATGACCACGGTTCGAGCCTATAGAGGACAATTATAATTTGTATATGAAAAATGACAAACTGTATTTAAGTATTATATGAGTTTAACCCACGTAGAGTGAATCAGAGTACTTAAATTGTACTTAATTTAGTAAGTATAACAAAAGTATCGATATCGTCCATTGAGCCATTCATTTTTTGAAGGTTTTGAGTGGAGCATTACACGAATTTTGCACTAAGTACTACCTTCATTACTACGCATACTATGTTAAATAATGTACAGTAAAATATTGACACTTCTCGCAATATTTCTTTATGCACAACACAAAATTAGTCGTCTGTTTTCCTGTGCCAGACTTTGAATGGGATATTGTATAACCTACGTACCTGAGAAGGGCTGTGTATCGGGGTTCGAAGTGTACACAAAAAGTCATATAAAATATTAAAACATAGTATCGCCACTTACCATTAGTAGGATGTGTAGCGTAGTCTATGCTCGTGTAGATCCTCTGTATTGTTTCAGCAGTAAAGTGTTTCTCTTTCCAATGTCGATTTCGCAGTAAACCGTCCATTATGCGACATATTTTTAACAATCACTCAACATTTCCAGTCTATAGCTATACCATCAGTCATATATCGCCTTAGTTTAAGTATACAATCGGTATAATAAATATATCGCGTTAGTTTCTATATCACATTTTGCGGAATTTGAGATTAATTTATATAACGACGAGCAACATGTTGCATGATATCAGTAAATCGTAACTGGAAACCGTAAAATATCAATTCGCCAACATTACACAGACTATATACGATTTTATACCTTTTTATTGATTTCATATGTCATATTTAGTTTATGAGCAATAATGTATATAGCATTCTAATAATTATCACATATAGACTAACTTATATATGAGATAATATAAACATCCCACACATTTGTCTATTTTTTGTTGTACGTGTTGTATACCTACATAATAATAACATATTGACGCTGAATTTTGTAGACTAATGTTTTTTGCCATTTTATATAAATTATAAGGTCGTATACAATCCATTTTGGTCGTTTTATATAAATACTGGGGTTTATATAATCTATTTTCTGCTATTGCGTTACACCATTAATCAGATAGTATACTCTTACTATTCTATATATGCCAGCATTTACCAGGACAATATATGAATAAGTAATATTGCGCGTGACTGATGACATTTAGCTGAAGCTGTGTATGTGGTAGCAGCTACAATGTAGGATATACACAATTCACAAGGATGGGTCAGAATCGCACGGGCGTGTCATTTACGTATTAGTCGTCACTCATTACATGTCGGTCAATTATTATATGTATAATCATTACGTATCTAATATATCGTCCTAATCTATTGATTTGTAATCATATGGATAGTGGGTTCGAATCCATGCGGCACCAACATGTTACTAAAAAAGAAGTAAAGTGTCACATCACATTTAGGATCTCCACATAGGCCCATACCATCTGTCAAACGTCAGTTTACATAGGTTACTGTGGCCAGGGAATGCGCTATTACAGTCCGTCGTGTCGTTTACAACAGAAAGTCTACGAACAATCTTCTGTGTGACATATACTGTAGTGTGTTCCCTCAGATGGAGGATGATCTCCGATTGAGGTCCTTCGCATCTTTAGTTGAGTCAAGTTTGGCAATCAACCAATGACATTCGTCGTACCGTAGAATCTGCAACAACGAGATTTAGGAATTGTGAAGTCTTCAGATTTTAACGATGGTGTTCGCGGATGAGGAGTCCCTTTGCCGCACACGCGCAGAGCTGTTGACCTATATTGACCTCCTCTGAAAATTTCGCACTTATTGCATCCCTTATACAGCCTACCTTACTTCTGGGTCAATACATCCTGTATCACCAGAATATGCACGGTCAGTTTTTTTTCTACACCTGTTTCAATAGTCGACCATAATTATAGATTCACTGCCTATGGACACAATGAAGAACACAATCAATAATTTATACGCTAACGAACTTGTTTACACTTGAAGCACAGTGGAGGCGAATGCATTGCGCTTGGATTGCTCTTCCAAGTAGGATCAAAAGGCAGGTACCCTGAGCCATCCTGGCTCCCAATGCCCTTTCCAAAATTAATGTATTAGAATGTACGGTCTATCATGTAAATTATATTTTTGTAATATGTTTAAAACTAAACAAAAACGTAGTGTGTATTGTACAGTATTTCTATACCGTCTATTTACACACCACTAAATGTCTAAATTTTTATGAAGTTATATATACAACTTACTGTATACGTATAAATTAAATTCCTTCGTTTATCGATAAGTGTCCGTATGTATTCGTTCGTACATAGGATAAAAACCTTTAAACGCAGCCTTAAAACTTTAATTTCCTACACAAAAGTGAAATCGCATCACGACCTTATCAACTTTCGCATCTGCGCTATACCAGACTCCCGCCGTGCAATGAGCAATCGACAACCATCCCTGTTTATAAACGAGCGCGTTGCCCAATCACATCGCTCACAGTTGCGATCAATCTACTGCTGTGTCACCGGGAGACAGAGATGCTTTCAATGGAAACAGGTAATGCGGTCACTGGTTAAATGGCTTAGGGCGATGCTGTCCTTATATATGTGACATTTCTCCCTCCTACGCTATTAATTTAATATACATTCAAAGCATC
The DNA here is from genome assembly GCA_025802215.1 of Wirenia argentea. Classification (NCBI taxonomy): domain Eukaryota; kingdom Metazoa; phylum Mollusca; class Solenogastres; order Pholidoskepia; family Gymnomeniidae; genus Wirenia; species Wirenia argentea. The sequence goes on along the minus strand of WNLI01171319.1, from coordinate 5,127 downwards.
ACGATTTCACGCAGAATAATTATTTTGTTTGTGCCCTTGATTTTTTTTCTGTTTGCCTGATTATTAAAGGGAGATGATGTTTCACTACATCCAATCATATACAGATGGTCTGAAGAAAACCTTTGTCAGCCAAAAAGTATCTGCATGTATTAGATTTTTCTTTTTATGTTATAACAATTTGTTATCAATAAAAATGCTTGATTCATCAGCGAATGGTTTTGTGTGTGAGGTCGGGGAGAGGGGTGTTTGTATAAGTTATTTCGAATACTTAAATGTTTTTTAATGTCATATCTTAGCCTATATAATATTAGGTACAACTTTTTGGATCCAAATAATCCTACGCGGTATGCTTCGCAATGTTAAATAATTCACGCGTGTTTGTTTTGATAATTGTTTGGTATTAAGTTAGCACTACAGAAACATGGTTAAACTCCTGATCTGTGGGCCACTCTGCATGGCTATGAATGATTTACTTTGGTATTAGTTAACACCATTGCTCCTCCAAACTTTTAGATATAACAGGGTGAACGTAAACCTCTACGTGTTGGGTAATTCGTTCTCCTGACCTCCGTTGATCTAGACACGTCATCCGTCCAGTTCTATTGGGATAGCGCCCGCGGAACCTCCGAACCCAAATCCAGGATCCTCCTGTATAGTTGGCAGACCAAAGTCGAGCTCTTCGAACCAAGTCGGAGATCTATATAAGATATATACGAAGGACATTCGCTTTATCCTCGTGTCGGTCGCAAGCAACGTCTATGGAAGACATAAAGTAGCCTATAGATATAACTTTTGTATGTTTCGTCCGTAATAATAACAATTCGAAATTACAGTCATCGCATCGTAAGACGTCGCGCTGTAAAGTACACCCCATATGCGCACAATAAGGCTTTTTAATGATATAGGCTAGACTGATAATAACCGGTAGATTATTATTACAGACTAGGTACGCATACCCTTGAGGAGAAAAAGATTCCGACTAAAAGTACATAGATAGTCTACGGATCTCACACGAGCATCCAGAATTGGTGTACATAAATACGTATAATCCAGTTGCATTATAACAATGCTCCTCTTCGGGAAGACGAATATGACCATCACTGTGTTTCTGGTGCGTGTATACGGCTGATATCGTTACTCGTCACATGTCACTGGTGATTTATGCAACACGAGAGCGCTGCTATGGCGTGGTAGTAGCCTAATATGAGTACAATGTCTGCGATTGTATATGTTCTTGATCAAACATCTATAGTCAAAATAACATTATTACTTCAAAATGTGACACAATCATATGAATACTGGAATTTACCATGCATGGTATAAATTTTCATCAGAACGGTGCATGGATCATCAATGCTCCTCCAACTTATTCAACCTTATCCAATGACTAACAGCTGCTCTTCAGAAGCCGATATAAAATATAGGCTATAGTCTACGACGACAACACAGGCGTGATGAGTCGAGAAGCGAAGGCCCAACGCAATTCAGTGAAATATACATTTCGGGCAAAAAAGCACATTTGCGATGTATCTGTCAAAGGCATTTGAGAGAGAGAAGACGCTCGATTTATGATTCAGGCAATAGATTACTAAACAAGTCGTGATAGTTTCCGCTGTTGCTCTAGATTTTTGCGACGACAGTTTGCCCTATATGTATATACTATACAAACTGCATTGTATAACTAGGCTACTGTATGAAATCCATTTAAATTTTCTAATCACTTACCATGCGTTGTGGTAATGTTTTAGGCCCTATACATACACAAATTAAAATGCGAATTTGGACAAACTAACCGCCATCAGTAGTGACTTCTTTGCGGTACGTGATAAGCGATGTGCCGATAAACTGTTAGAACACCATTATGGGCTACACGAAGCCTTTTTACCACCTTACTCACGTGTAGACCATAATAATAATCCAAAAAGTGACAATATTGGACAAAAGAGAGTTTATTATCCAGTCCTGCTCAATTCTCCACCGACACACCATAACTAACCATCATAATTCTCCCACAATTGATGTGTGTTATGTAAGGTGGGCTCAGCCGTTAATCATGGGACAAGTGAGTTATAGACCGTGTCGCGGTGTCGCCAACCTTGTAACGATCCTGTGAGTGGCTGCAACGTCTCTGCTTCAGTTCGTACGAGATGTTAATGGAAAAGTACAACTATGGAACAATTTCATGGGAACACCAGCCTTTGAAGCCTCTGGTTTCAGATATTTCTGGTTCAAACCGCACCGGGAGCAACTCGTCTTCCGTATAGTATACGCGCAAATATCGAATTCCGTATAGGGAATCTACTGATTCTTCAACACGACCACTGTGATTTACGGCCCCCTTAAATGCGATCTTGTATGCGTTAATGCGAAATAAATTGAATTCCGTATATCATCACGATGCATATATCCACCGTAGAGTCCAAGAGGGGATCGTCAATGTTGATGGATTTGACTGAAACACGCGTGTATGGAGACAGTGTACATTAGACATACCAGGTCAGGAATCAGATGTCAACTCTACATGTAAAAAGACACGTCAGAGAGTAATTAGCCACTGAATTGTTTGGCATGTAACTTGATGTAAGTCGATATCATTGGTTTATCCAAGTAAAAACTGAAGACCATCTTATATTATAAAAATAAAATAATGTTTATGTTAACTTATTACTATTGCGACCCATAAAACAATGTCAATCACTTGAACCAATGTCAAACATTGAACCAACTAAAAACCATAAATCCAAAACAAAAGCCTGGACAGACATCTTAGACCCAAAATGGGCACAAGAGACCGAAAGTACATTGTGTGGTATAGGGCCTGCGCGGTGAAAACGACCGGATATGCATGACGGGATGTTTTCCATGGCTCGAAAGTGGGGAGAATTTTCTACGAATCCTACAGTATGTCCAGTGTTGACGTTATAGGCGTGCACTGGATGCGGCGGACAGGATGGATAGATCTACAGTAACTGTAGGTCTACGTTAGTATCCTGGCATGGACTTCTTGAAGTGTTGTTGTCAGCGTTTCAATAGATTCAGTCCAAAAAGTCAGTTTTAAATGAGATCTAACCCCAAAAATTTTAATTTGTGTATCGACTCTTTTCGTGATAGGTTTTTGTGATACATTCTTTGTCCAGGGTTTTAGGGATTTTCAGTGACACGAAGAAAATGTCAAACCAACTGACCTAGTTTTATCACGACCCAGACACATCAACGTCAACAAAATGATTACTATTTCATTGTGGTTTCTGTATCAAACGTGGTAGGCCCATGATAATAGATACAGAATACATATAATAACAGACCGCGTTACCGAACCATCACATTACAATCAGAAAAGATGCTGGCGGAGTGGCGGTTATATCACCTTGGCATCAGAACTATAATCAACATGGTGTATTATGCTAAACAGTCGCATGTGTAAACCGATCCTAATAGAGGAAACAACCATGTATGTCAGTTAATGGTATAGTATTTACATTAGATTAATGGGTACATGTGATCGGAGCGAGGTAACAGTACATTCCTGTTTATACAAGTTGGTTCTCTGTCTTGGTGTGACATGTCTGTATATGTATAGACTACATAATAGGCTATAGTGTACAAGCACGTATGTACACGGCGCGTACGGAAGTGTAATGAGATCTACCATTCGAACACAGTCATAGTCTACAACAGGTCATGTTTTCTGAGACGCGTCGTTTCCACGATCGTGGTCGACGTTGGTAGACCGCGGAGAAAACAACGCCACCCAGCAATCAGTTGGTTGGCACCAGTGGTATCAATGTTGGCACACATCAGGTCATGCTTCAGGGAATCTAACCGCCTGCTTTTAGAGCGGCCCACATGTCTTCGCCATCTGCCTTTTGGGTCAAAATCATAAACATAGTGGCCGTTCCACGAAAACGTCGTTGGCGGAGAATATTATGATGTGGATTGTGGTGGTTTGTTTTGCTGCGGCCGTATCGAGCAATTTCAATTTATCATGTGTCGATCGAGGAGTGTGGTAGACCAACCCTTAGGGCAGAATGATAGAGAGCGATCCATGTTATTTTTGTGGAGATTGATATTCGCTGCTTGCGGAAGAGGGGAGTGTTAAGGCGGCACGTATAGCACCAACAGCCTCCGAGATATACGGGAGGTATCACGGGAGAAGAGCCATCGCTTGTAATAAGAGAGCCAAGGTACATGAAGGATTCCACAAGGTCTGAGAGGAGGCAGGAGGAGTATCAGATCAGCGGCTACCGGCTTACCGTCATGAGTTTCGTTTTGGCCCAACTGATGGTCATGTCGACGAATATTCCTCCTGAAGTATGCGAAGTGACTGAGGGAGTCTGTTAAGGCCGATAAGATGGCATCAGCGTAATCGAGATCAGTTAAGTTGCAGTTGCCCAATTTAATGCCAGGGTTGTAGCGTGAGAGAACACGGCGCATTAGATTGGTCGATGATTCAAGCAAAGAGATCTGGGACCAGAACATAACCTTGCTTCATGCCAGAAACTATGTCAAATTCAGAAAGCAATTAGGCGGAGAGAACCTGGTGCATCAGAGTATTTGCGTTTGGATTGGGTGTCACAGTTAGCAGAATCGAAGGAGGCTTTGAAGTTTGAAGTCAGTAAACTAAACGCGACGAACGCGGATTCGTAGAAATGAAACACCCGGAAGTTATTCGAAACATTCAACCAAAAATTTACTGTCCTGTGGATCAACTTGGGAGCTTGAAACATTGTGGAAGAACTTAGTTGTGTGTCCGCTAAAATAGTCAGGCTAGGCCTAATCGTTGTAATTTTTGCCGATATATATTATACAGGGTGTCCGGCAAAAACCGGAACAAATTTCACGCCCATATTATGCAAATTGTATGGGAGGTAGATATGTGGTAAATACGTCAAATTAAAGATACACGTATCTTCCTTTAGTGCTACAAAATTTATAAAATTCGTATGTATAGTTTTCGATATATTACGTTCGCAATGGAAGTACCCAAAAAGGGCATGTACCAAATTGCAAAACAAATTGCAAAACAGTGTACCAACATGTACAAAGTTGCGTTGGTTCGAATTGCTATGTTCACTAGTTTTACACAATGGATAGTACTTCACTAGGCTACCATGTAATGTAATTCAG
>WNLI01171208.1:2855-14188 GCA_025802215.1 Wirenia argentea | reverse complement strand
TACGCACAAAGTTTCATTCATCTAGCACAATTGCTTCATGGTGAGCCTACGAACTTTTCAACCGTCCCTCGTATATGGCAAAAGTAGGTTAAATAGCATTGCCATGTCTCTGTATACCCCGGTACGGACATTGTCACAAAAAAATGGCACTCTGTATAAATATGCGTTTCCGATTGCAAACATATTTGCCATGTGTGTCGTCAAAATCAGGAAAGCCTGGCATGCAGGGAAACGAATTCAAAATGGACTACACTGAAGGAATTTTCTCCAGGGAATCCTCTGCGATGTGTGGAGTCGAGAATTTGTTAACTTAGACCGCACAGCGTTTGTTTGGCGAAAGCCTCGAATAGGAAATCCCTTACGGGAATTTCCACGAGGGAATCCCTGTGAGGTGTTCAGTCGGCGATTTGTTGATTGAGAATTGGTCACTTCACTGTGTTTGTTTCGCGAGGTGCCTGTTAAAACCATCATTATAATATACAGTACCTTGGAATGGGCTTTTGATGTACATTTGATGCCTCGCTCACATTTTCCCTCGCATGGCCATGATGTAAGACCGACATAATTTGGTAGATCGAGAGATCTGAAAGTGTGGCATATAAATGCCTGACTATACGTTACTCTTTTACAAATGATACTAGAGCTGTAGTCATTTGTAATTTCTGCCAAAATTGTTGATACAGCCTCAAATTGTAAATAGTCGTTTCTTCTCATTTGTTCATACTGCATTGCTAATACCCCCAGTTGAGTTTGACCTATCGGACATCACCAACCTACACGTACAGATCTCCATGGCTGAAGTCGATGACACCGGACTCAATGACCACGCAACTCAGGTTTTCCAAAGGTTCGCTTTATATATTTGTTCTTATTTTTTAGACGGTGGGGTAACTTGAAAACGAATTTTGGAGTCTAAAATATGACATCTAGATATTTGGCATACTTGTGCAGTTATAGGCCTATATAATATTTTTAAATTTAGCCATTTATAGTGGTCGTCAAGTTATAATACGGTATTTAATATTGTATACTTTTACTGTAAACCACTTTAAATATTGATTAATAAATATATAAAAATAAAATTAAAGCATGACTGACTTTATACATGCCAAGCAGCGTTCACTCTGGACCCAAATCAGTATGTTCCAAAAATAGTGCCGAATGTAATTTTTTGTGCCAAATAAAAAAATTAAGTGCCACCATTTTAAGGAAACATTTTGAACTTTTTTCGTTTTTTTCACTTTTTTCGATTTTTCATGTTTTTTCTGACTTTTTCGGACATTTTTGACTTTTTCGAATTTTTTCGGGGTTTTTTTTCGAACTGTTTTTCGATTTTTAATAATTTTTTCGATTCTGTTAGAATTGTTACATTTTTTAGAATTTTTTAGAATGAAACTTGATAGCACAAACAAATCAATAAACTATTATTATTGCCGTACACTAGATGGGAGCGAGAAATATTTTTCTATAGGCCTAACTACATGCACAATATGAACTTGCCAGGTTTTAGACAGCAAAATCGAACGATCTCTCAAGTCATCCTACCGTCTATATAAGTTATATAGTTTGGCATTTGAAGTCAATTGATTGACAATAATCTCACAATGTGAGAGATGTATAACCACATGCACTATAGGTTGACAAGCATTTCATTGCGATGAACAGTTTATATAGTTATAGTTATTATAGTTATACATCTAAACTGGCTGAAACTTAGTTGGCGGGGAAACCGGAAAACCCGGAGAAAACCACTGAACTTGGGCAGGTTATTCCATCTTCCATGACTCGAAGACGGCGGAAAGAAGCCAGCAGAATTCCTGCGAAAGCTACCCAGTCCCCAGATGCTCAATTTAGCCACTGAACTAGTGAACTAGTGGGAGCAAGTAGTGGTTAGGTTGTAAATATATTTTTCTTTCCTTTTACATACTAAATATACATAAATTATGGAATCTAAAAATATCTGGAATCATATCTGAAGGTCATCCAAAGGTCAAACGTCAAGAAATTTGTCAAAAAATTCATATAAATATGCACATGTAAAACGACCTTGACATTTGATAAGTACACACTTACTTGGTTTTATAATAAAGTATCGTTGACACTTCATACACATACATAGTATAGGCTATTAGAGGTACCCTTTATTTTACCTCAAGATATGACCATATACAGGTAAAATCATTAATGTACACTTTGACTGTGACCTTAAAAAAATTCAACTGTTTTATAATCTCTACTTTATGTATACATAGTATGTATATTGTAAACTTTTATATATATATTGGTCAAAAAAAGAAACGCGCCACCTATAAAAAATATATAATTGAGAAAATGGCGCGTTTCTTTTTTTGACCAGAATACACCAAATTTTGTTGTTTTCAAAAAAGTGTACAATAAAATTCAATAATGTGTGTGGTTTCAGGAGTATGTCGATCCCACTCACAATGCGAGCCATCACGACCAGATGTCGCCCGTTACTTGAGAAACGCGTCAAGGTGGAAGAAGTAGCGAGACTCCTCGCGATCACTCGTAAAGCACGACAAAAACGCGTACCACCTCCACCAGTCGCACAAACCACACCGGAACCACCAACCCTACCGGAACCTACACCGCCGCACACGATCAATCATTTATCACCGGATATTTCCGCTCTTAAACCGGACGCCAGTAACGTTTTATGCAACCCGATGTTAGCGAGTTTATTGGTTTTAGACGCTCAGGGAACCGCCGTCAATCAAACACCGATGAACGTCGAACGACCGCCGCAAACAGCCGGGATAATAACAGAAAGTCCGATGCTCACTGAGTTGCTACGTGATCCAGAACCGCACGGTACACGTGTCGGCACCACGGCGAAGACGCGTAAAACTAAAAAGCGTAAATCAACATCAGACGCTCTTCCTAGTCCGAAGCAGAAGGTTCTTACGAGTCCCAGCGATTGGGAAGGAGCGATCAGACGGAACCGTAATCCCAGCACGGCGTCGTCAACCAGCGTATCGCCGTCCTCAAGTATCGGTCACGTGATCGAATACCCAATCAACGAATCACACGTGAGTAGACTTGCTCATACAATTGACAGCATCATCAAAAACAAAACTGGCGATGATTTGTCAAACGATGGATCGTCATCGAGGCTGGCGTCACCGACGAAACGAATGACATTAAACGATCTACTCGCCGATTCGCCGCAAAATTCGCCGTTTCTCACAGACGATTTGATGAATAAATGCACATCGCCGGGGTATAACCGCCCTCTTAGTGCGCAATCGTTTACTGACGATTTGTACGCACGGGGATTTAACACGTTCGAATACCCAGCAGATATCGAGATGAACCGAGCGAATTTATCCGGGCGAAGGAGCGTTGATGGAGTGTTTAATAACCGCGTACCTCACACGAACATGATCAACGCGTTGTTTAGCCCGCCGCATATCGTATCGGCGCATAAATTCACTGATAACTTCGCTAAACCGTATTTACATAACACAACCGACAATGGACAGATATCTCCGAAGGTTTCGTTAAATAATCTACGTCGATTATCCTGTGATGATTTAACCGGGAGTAAAATTAAACGCAAGTTATCCGGAGAGGAGTTATTGACACATAAGGAACGATCTTTTTCTGAAGAACAGAAGGGTCTCGATGTAGGTAACTGTAGCGACGGAGAAAACTGTCCAAAACCAGGCGACAACTCGCGAACGGTTCTTCCTGGGAACCACGCATTTGCGGAAAATAATTCACAAACGGACGATGTGCCACAAAGTGAAGGCTTGCCGCCGAATATTGATCCATTACCGTTTAACCACGCACATATACCAAACGATCTACCACATGCGAGCGTCATACCCACCACGAACACCGACGGAAATGGAAAAATCGAACGACTGAAAAAGCGCGATTTGAAACATAAAACTCAGTCTGCAGAGTCGGGCAAACGGAAAAAGGTCAAGGATGATTTTAAGAAGCAACGGAAGAAGAAAAAGGCGGATATGTTAAACGCGAATAGTTATAAACTTGACACCGTGTACCGTAGCTCAATCGATGAGACGGATTGTACGAACAACCGACAACGAATGCCCAAACTGAGGATACTTAAAGGAGTCAGCTCAGTGTTGATTGAAAATACGGATACAAGCGATACGCCTACAGACAAACGTTCGCTTGAGCAAAGGGAAGCCGTGTTTAATTTTGACGAGTCGGAAAATATCGATTTAAAGGAAAAGGTTGAATCGGTACCCACAGTTGGGGTAGCGAAATCGGGTGTCGCTGGCAAAAATAGAAACTCTCCTAAATATTCCACGAAAGGGTTGGATATGCAACCGAAAGTTGTGATCAAAACGCCGACGATACGATTAAAAGCAGTGAATGTGCCCGGGAATGCATTGAGTAAGAAATCTGTAGCGAAATCCGAGCTACCAAAAAGCTGTGAAAGCGTTACCGTGGCAGTTTCAACCGTCGTGACTACCGTAACGGCGACGTCTGTTGTTACTATGGTAACATCTACCTCATCTCCAATCACCACGGTTACCACAGTCTCCACGGTTACCGAGGTGCCATTGCCGCAGCTCAACAAACTTACGGCAAAGTCGCGTAAAGGCTCGCTTACCGCGGTTATTGATAAACTCACCAAGGCTAACTCTACAGATAAGGTTGTGTCGCCACAAACGACATCTAAATCGATCGATCAAGATTCGATTACCACAGAAACGGATAATTCCATAACAAAAGAAGTAACAGTAAACCAATGCGATGTTGTTGAAAAAGATGAAACATTATCAGCTACTGGTAATGAGCCACCACAAAATTTAGAAGCCGCGCCTAAAATTGAACCGCCAGTATCATCTATGGTTAAAGATGGGCCTAAAGTAACGGAAACCGTAACGGCGAAAACTAAATCCAGTGATCGACCCGTCTACCGATCGAAATCATTGAATTCAGCGTCCGAAGCCACTGTTAACAAAACACCACCGCATGTCTCTAAAACTCCGCCACACACTGCGAGTAAATCCTCGATACCAAAGGACATTAAGGAGAATTCGGATAAACCAATCAGCGTTGTGAAAACATCCCACAACACAAAATCCCAGGTCTCCATGACAACCACAACCATTGTTGCTACGACAACCACATCCACCTCTGTCGTCGATTCGGTAAAAACGATGTCATCGTCGAAGGTTTACAAATCACAACATCCGCTAGTACAATCAAAGGCGATTAATAATTCCGACGTTTCCAATAAATCACAGGCTCCCTTAGTGCCAGCTAAGACGACGAACAATTCAGATATCAGTAAGCCTCTGTTTTTGAGTAAGGGTTATAAAATACCGAAGTGTCCGCGGCCTGCTAATACGTCCACCGAATCGCATGATCAGAAAAATACACCACAAGCAGTAAAAAATCATGATGTACCACAAATGTCGTCAAAAGATACGTTTCAAAAGTCGAAAAATGATAACCATATACAGAAATCGGGGAATTCGTATGTCGCCAAAAATAACAAAGAAACATTTCAACGAGGCCCGCAAAAACCAAACGATCGTTCTTTCAACACCGCCAGAAATAGCAACAATAATAAATTTAACCGCCATAGCTCAACTTCTGCCTTACCAAGTAACACCGGTTCTGGCGGCAATATGAAGAATTCAGATTTGGATAAAACCTGGGAGCAAAATCCGAGATATCCACAAAACAAATCTGATTCAGATCGTCGTGGATCGGCGGAGTTTTCTAATCCGGCCAAGAAAATACCAGGTCCACCTTCACCGAAACCGATGAAGTCTATTTTGGTGAATAAATCGAAGTATGATAATCAGGCATCGCGACACGATTCGCCACCAGTTAGAAAAGATGATATACGAGACACGACCTCTACATCAAGTCCGACTGCATTTAGTAGCCACAAATCTGCCGTGTCAAATAAACTCACGCCACCAACTCGTTCATCTCTCCTGGTAGTATCAGCTGTTAGTAAAACTGTCGATTCAAGAGATGTCAAATCCAGTACAAAGCTCATAGATTCTAGGGATATGAAATCTAGTACAAAAGTTACAGATTCCAAAGAGTTTAAAACGAACAATGAAAGTTATCCGGACAAATTGCGTAAAGAATCAACGATCGCAGTGAGAAATAGTCCGACTGACGAAACCTCGCCTCGGTTGCCTGTTTTAGAGCGATTACATCTTGAATACGTTGATCAGAAAAAGTCTCGAGAGTCACCTACCGTCGTACAACAATCACCAACTCTCTGCATCAATTCTCCTTCTAACTCACCAAAACTTTCCGAGACTAATATCAATAAACGTCTCTCAAGCGACACGAGTGGTGACAATTCACGGAGTAGAAACGACAGTTTAAGTTCAGGTAAACGGAGTCCCATCGTGACTTTGACGAATCATAAAACCTCTAGTGCTTCAAACAGTCCCGTGTTGTATGTAAACACACCGTCTATTTCGTCAAGTGAAGGGACGGATAAAAGTCACATACTGAGCACAAAAACAAACGCAGCAAGCGGAAAAAATAGCCCACGTCACAGGGAGGACGGGAAAACCATGAAAAATATTGGTGTCTTAAAAAGTTGTTTGAAGTCAAATACTTACAGTGCTTATAGTCCTATTGTCTCATCGCATCAAAGAACAATCAGTCCTGTTACCACGTCGCATAGTCCGCTTTCTTCCTCAAATAGTCCTCTTACAAATGTTAGTCCACGAACAAATAGTCCAGTTATAGATACAAAAGTACGAACAAACAGTCCGGTTACACATACAAACATACGAACAAACAGTCCGGTTACACATACAAACGTACGAACAAACAGTCCGGTTAACATGTCAAATGTGCGCTCTAATAGTCCTGTTACAATGAACTCAACAAATCATTCAAAAACGAACAGTCCGATTTTGGGTACTAACTCACCAACAAATGGCCCAGTTTCGGGATCTAACGCGCGAACAAATAGTCCGCTCACATTTGGTAATGCGAGAACTAATACCCCGATCATGGCTGCAGGTATTAACCGGCAAAGTAGTCCAATAACCATCGCAAATCCACGTTCAAACAGCCCGCTTACGTCGCATAACAATCCACACACGTTGCGGGACAGTCATCTCGCATCACGAGATAGTCCTCATTTAATTACCACAAACCCTCGAATTCCTAGTCCTCTCATTACGTCCACCCCAGTCAGCCATCATCCCACCACGACTGATCCAACCACCCACCACCTCAGGACCCCGTACGGCCACACCGACCACCACAGCGACCACCACGCCGACCACCACACCGACCGCCACACCGACCACCACGCCGACCACCACACCGACCACCACGCCGACCACCACACACATCATGATCCATCAACAGATATCCATCACGAACCCCCACCCATCGAGTCACCACCCATCGAGTCACCACCGCCGCAAAAAGAACTCCGATTAATCCCGGAAATCGGTTCCCCGACAACCGACATCCTAATGAACGGCGACATCGCGTCTCCACCCTCCGTCCTCAGCATGGAACATGACGTCATCGGTCCAAAGGTTATACCCGTACCGTACGAATACCTCCAAAGTGACGATGATACCTCACAACTCAACACAACAACCGAGTCTTGCCTTAGTCCTATGAGTACCGCCAGTAGTCCCGATAATAACCTCATCATAGACGTACCGACAACACCCAAATCCGCCAACATTTCCCCGATTACAGTCAACAGAAGAAACATGTCCTCCACATCCACCCCGTCTACACCAGATAATCTTATCGTTGATTTAAACAACGCACCGAGTCGCACGATATCACCTTTAGCGTCAAACAGAGCCAACTCACTGACATTGTGACTAGCCGACCGAGTTCAGACTGATTCACCGTCGTCGTGTGTAAATACGTCGTTAAGTTCATCTGTAAATGTCTCATTGAATTCATCTGTAAATATTCCACAGAGTTCGTGTGTAAACCAAACCAACTCATCTGTAAATAAACCATTGAATACCTCGCTCAAAAAGATCAAAACGCAAACTGATGTTAAAAATCAGAATTCTACAAGTAACCGTTCATATTTAACCAGTAAAACAACCACTGTATCGGAAAGCGCACAAAAACCCACGTTATTACATATAAACGATGCAAACAAAACCTCAAATTCTCCGCATGTAACCGAAACAGAAAAAAATACCCTCTCAAAAATTGCACACAAATCAAATAAAACCAATGAAATAACAAAATCGCTGGTAGTAAATGTAGAAAAATTACGTGATAATCCGCTAGAATCAGTTACTATTATGACAATGAAATCGCCAATAATGGCCGAGAACTCTATTGAGACATCACCGTGTACACTGGATGATGACCTCATGGATGAGGCATTGGCCATGGGCTTTATGTCTTCATAAATATTTGCCATTATGGAAATTATCTATATATACTAGGTCATAAATTTTATATAGGTTATACTAAGGTCATACTAGGTATACTAAGTAAAAAAAACCTCACATTGGGATATTTTCTATTATTAGTTGTATAACTTCAAAATTGCTGCTAGATATCGTTGCTGCCGAATCAAAAGGCTGTAAGTGACATTTGGGCAAAAAATGTGATTTTCATTTAAATATGCAACTTCCACTTTACTGGATCAGAAAAATTTACAATCATCCTATGAAAAGACTGTATTTTATATATTGATCAAAAAAGAAACGCGACACCTATAAAAATGTAATATTGAAAGTGGCGCGTTTCTTTTTTTGACCAGTATATGTGAATCAAAAATCTGTAAATTGCATAGCTGATACTCCAGATGCAAAAAGGCATAAGTTAAAATAAAAATGGCTGTAAAATTACGCGAAATGTCGGGAAAAGTAACAAATTAAATTCAAACGCAAGCGCAAGTACTCTTTAAAGCTGCTTATTCATTACAAAAAAAAATAGTATTGTTATGAAATAAAATTACGGTTTTTTGATCTGGAGAAAATTTTGATGACGTCGTCTAAACGGCAAAACAGTTTTTTTAGATTTCTGGACAATTAACGTTTTGCACGTACAGCCTTTTGATTCAGTGGCGACGAAATATAGATCAGTAGATTGACATAAGCCTCTAAATGACACTATTGCAAAAATCAGAGTCTATCACGTTAAACCTCTCTGTTATTTGACACGGAACGACCGTTTATCATGTGATAACGAATACAGCATGTTTCATATTGTTAGACAATATAATGTGTAATAGTGAAATTTACATATTTTGGAAATTATTTTCCAGTCTAGAGGGTTTGCTATAAACCTGTTAGTTTGTTAAACTGTATATTATTTGTCTTCTTTTTGATGGCAGCCATATTGAATGTCATCTGGGATTTCTTTATTAATTCAATAGGTGGATATTTATTGCATATTTATATTTAGACATTAGGCCTCCTTTAATTAGACTGCTACAAAATATAGCAAAAATCATAGTAAAGAATTCTGTGATTTTGTGAATCATATATTTATGTAAATTATATCGGAACTTCTTGCGGAATTGTAAGGAATGTCGAATTTTATTTGTAAGGAATGTCGAATTTTATTATTTCCATAAAATGTATTATGTCGAAAAATTTTGAGATCATGTTTTTGTTAATTTATTCCTGTATATATACATTATACAGTTTGTGTGATTGTATATATGACTAATTATGTAGCAATTGTATATTTGTTGACTTGTACAGTTGATATTGTATATCATATTGTTTTGTATAGTGAGCCTATAATTTATCTTTGTTACAATTTTTTGTATATTTCCAATTTTGGTTCCACATTTTAGTACGTTTTCTGTATTGTCTATTATAATATATTTAGGGACTTTTGTATATTGGGTGTCAAAAGAAACACATTTTTTGCTGTGCTATAAAATGGTATTATACTGTATCTAGTTGATATTTGCAAGGTGTGGACAGCAACAGTACTTTTAACATCATACAAAAAAGTAATTGCCTAACTTTAAATTGGCCATAGAGTAACAATGATTGCATATTATACAGTACGTTTTGTGCATAACGTAGTGGTAGTGTGTAAACCAATGCCGTGCAATCAATTTTGTGTTGTTTTTTCACATTTTGTTTTTGTCAATCTTCCTTTCTCTGAGATGAGTTACTCGGCAACTCAGTGTATGATTTTTTAATCAAGTCTAGTAGAATGTTCATCCCTTTATCTACGTGCCAAATATATAATATAATATTATATAATATTATTAAATTATAAATAATATAATCCATTGTGTATCATTTTATAGTGCCATGGAAAAATTGTTTCTTTTGACGCTCAGTATATATCTGAAAAAGATCACTGACTTATATCTACGTTATCTAAATTAATAATGTAGGCCTACATGCATTTAATAACCAACCCATAAAATTAATGGTAATATACAGTATGTTAGGTATGATAAATTAGCCTACTGCACAAGTGTTGTATTAGTATAACGAATCCTAACTCCAAAAATAGTAATAATGCCAAATGCCAATCCATGTGACTTTTTTCAATAATTATTAGAGCATTGCTGAATTACTGTATTGACACTTTTGCTGACCATATTTTGTCCAAGGATGTTCAAATTATAGAGTTGTTATGGGTTACTATGGTCGTTGTGATGGTGTTGCTAGCGTGGACAATGGACGTCACTATGGCGCATGTGGTTATCAGTTTAATTATTTGGGCAGATGATGAATTGGGATCATTTAGTCATAATTTAGCAAAAGTAAATTTTGTTGCCATTTTTACCCAATTTTTCAGTGAACTAGACAGTTCAGTTAGAAGAAATGTTATATTACATTGTGAAAGTATTACAAAGTATTTTGCAACATGGAAAGAATAAATATACATAAAGTCAAGGCCACAAAGAAATTCCATATACAAAATGTTTATGTTTGCAAAAGTTAGCTAAACATTTTGACTTATGAATATTTGGTTTAAATTTGTTCATAATTATTCATAGTGAACTAAACGCGCTCAAAAAGTGTCAACATTCGTAATCACAAATCAATTGTATATCATAAAATGTAATTGTCCAAATTATGATTCAGGTTTTCCAAACTGAGTAATTTTTCATTGTTTTGTGGCTGATGGAATGAACAAACTACACAAACATTTCCCCTATTCATCATCCAACAGGCCTAAATGATTTAACTAAGTATCGAATTGCTCACAGTGAATCGGTTATGTATCATTTAATTACTAATTTACAGATTTGCTATCATAAGGTAGTATATTAGTTATAACGCATGTGATCTTTTTTTGAAGTGGGGGGGTGGGGGATTAAGACGGAAAAAGAAAGATTCCCCCTATTAATTAGTGACGGTATCTGTTTT
>WNLI01171097.1:0-14191 GCA_025802215.1 Wirenia argentea | reverse complement strand
TAAGCCATACATATCTCACTGGAGGTGTGTCATTGCAATGTTAAATACAGTAGTACATTAGAGCGACCGCCGGACCATAACTGTTTGTAACGCCACCTGGAAATCACGAAACGACCGAGTTACGATCGAGGTTCAGAGATCAGGCAGGCCATGCGTCAGCGTGCCGAGAAGTGGGTGGAAACACGTAGAGGGTGGGTGGACACGTAGAGGGTCAGGAGACATAATGTAGTCTGATACGATTCAAAATAAACATGTTGAGTACATCATTGTAGGCCGCATTTAGTTGCAGCTATATGATCAACGTTAGACCCATATCATACACGCATAAAACTTGATGAGCGCACTTTTTAGATGACCTCACAAAATGTGCCATATCTCCCTCACTCTATTTTCATGTTTGATGGATTTTTGGAAAGCTGGGACATGTGCCTTTAATATGATATAATATCACGTGACGATATGCCTCCCGATTTTTCACGACAGGCGGGGAAAATCTGATTTCCTTTTTTTTGATACACCCTGTATTCGGTCGCCATCTGACTGCATTTAGGGTAGTTTAGTGCAAATCGTTTTACAAAGTTTTTGGCGTCTAGCGGCCCGGAGTTTCCCCAAGATTGGGAAAGCGCGAATTGTCAGGCGCCGAACTAATTTAGTTTTACTGAGATGATGGTTGTTGATGTGCGGTATACTCTAGTGTGGTCAGGTTGGTGTGACAGTCATGTCGACTTGTGGGGTGGATGTGCTTTGCAGTTGGTGTGGCGGCTATGGTGGTTTGTTGGTGGTTTGTTGGTAACTTTCGTATATTTAAACATTGTATAGCGTAAAAGCAATATCATAACAGTAGAGTAATTACTATCCTTATGATTTGCAAAACATATTACTGTCGCGCCATTTAATGCGAGACAGATACAAAATCACAGGTACATTTTGATACTCTTGAATAGTATAGACTACATTAGCCGAATGAATATGAATATTGAATACATGACACATTTTTTTTCTGTTAGCACACAATAATAGTTAATAATTGATTACGAGTACACGTGAGACAGTCGTATGAGGCGACTACACGATGAGCTTTAGTAATGAAGTCATTATAAACTTATATAAAACTACAATAAAATGGTTTATAATGACACCATTACTAAAACTTGCCATATACAATATTTTGTGTTTCATTGTGGCACAAAGTCTTACTCCACCACACTCACAAAACACTCTCTATACTCAAACGCTTATTCGCCCATCCATTTGATATATAGCCATTGTGATCCTTACCAAGGAGTTTATTGCTTGACGCCGACTTTGGTACACTGAATGGTCTACCTCCCTTTCCCACAAAACGCGAGGACGGTGGTTTATCTCCCTTCACAATAGAATGCGAAAAGGGCGGTTTATCTCCCTTTTGTACAGAAGATAAGGAGTTTGAGTGAGTGGGGCGGGGATGGGATATCACATCTGGTAACTGGGTAGGTATATTAGTGGGTAAATGAGATATTGGTACGTCCGACACGATATCACATCTTTGTGGGAAAGGTTTTATTATGACGTCATCGTTTCTGTTGACAAATTTCATATGATCGTGCCGATTATTCTTGACATCGCCATTTCTATGCATTTCTATCGCATCGTTCGCAAAATTCTGTAAGTTTATCAGAGCTCTGGGTTTGCTGCTTATACCAGTCTGTCCGTGGTCATTGCGAGCGTTTTTCACACTATCACTCGTATTGGTAATGGCGTGATGGTTTACGTGGTCATTCGCTATGACGTCACAGTTTGTGTGCTCAGAAGTCATATCATCGCAATGATCAGAACCGGCGCAGATCGCACACGGTTTCGAATTACCATCACAACCACTAGTCACGTATCTATTCCCCACAACCTTCGAATCGAGATAATGCAAACTCTTCTTTTCCGGCGATACGGGATTTTGTGATATGTTGAATAAGCTCTCCTTTTCTGGCGATACGGGATTTTGTGATATGTTGAACAAATCGCCAGTTAGCTTAGCCGCATATTTCCGTGACTGTTGGTTTGAGTGGTCAATCTCATCGTAGTGTCCCTTGAATGGGTGAAGTCGTTTCGGTTTCTCCGACGGTTCCGTGTGGTAGTATTCTCCGCTGCCAAGGAGGGAACGGAGGCGACGTTTGTGAAGCATGTAGAGGTCGGACGCCGCAGAGTCACATGGTGTCGTTGAGTCTGTACCAAGAAAACCTGTGGTGGATTATCATCATTATATAATTTCATTAGTTCGGTTAATTAAACATTATACAAAACTTTCTAGTTCACTACCTAAGCTAACTATACATATTGTATACTAGGGAAATTTTAACTCAGAATTACCTGTAAGCTAACGGTTACGATGTACACCTGTCGTTTTCGTCAGAGCTAATGCCATGCGCTATTCAGGCATGCCCAGCTAATACCCTGATTGGCATTAGCTCCGACGAAGACGACAGGCATTCGTCGAAACGATTAGCTAATTACGTATACATAAAATCATCAGGATATCATCATTCAATGAAAATGTACCTAACATATTTTCATGCATGGTGGTGGCACCATTGACGACTTTACCGGTACTCCATAAGCTTCGGTTCTTTACACTGTTGATATCAATATCTCAGTCGGTTAAACGTTAGGAATTACTGTATATTTATTTGGGACCCAGGGTCGTGGGTTAGAATCTCGGACTATGCCATCGATGGGTTTATTGGATTTTCAGGTATTCCATGGGTAAGAAAGAACACAATGCCCGCGGCCGCCCGTATAGTCTCACGCTATGCATACTGTAAAATTAGTAGTGGTCGTGTAGGCTCTTCGTCTTCACATGTATGCGGATGTACGATATACGTTAGGCGTAAGGCTCGTGCAGCTATTACGCACAATCCATAGCATGGCGAAACTGTACCTTTTGATAATATCGTAGATAATGGATAATCAACTTACTTTTTCGTGTGTTGTCAGAGTCCATGGTTTCATCCTGAAATACAATATGAACTTGAAGGAGCGCATAATACATTGCTGCAAGGTGGCAGTTTATGAACGCGAAAATTTTCCAATGATCTGGTTCCAAATGCTTCTTACTCAGTCGATGTGTCGAATGATACTGGCCCATATCGTTGCATATGGATGCCACACAGGTTGGTGTATACACTCGACAAAAATGTATATAATGGTTCATGCTATATGACAAAATTATGCATTATTATCGTTAGTTTATTATTTAAAGATGGCATCAGTAGACTAATACTATATTATTTACAGTAGTCTGTTGCTATCTATAACTGCAACCTATAATTAAACAAAGAAAAGAAACAAAAATAAGAAAAGAAGACAAACAAAATTATTAGGATACGTAATCTTCACTGTACGTGCAGGATGGTGCGAAGTGAAACACCCTGTGAACCGGTGAAATTGAACACTCTGGCCATAAAACCACCCAGATCAGACAAACGTCAATGACCCACTCACTGAATCAAGTTAATTCAGTGTTGTTCGTGATGATGTAAGAGCTATTCTGGCATCATATGAATGATGAAATTAATTATGATAATATAGTCTATTAGGTGAGCGTTTCATTTTTGACTAGTATATGTATGCTTATATATACCAATACACAATTGTCCACACATGCGACATAATGTGATAATATATACTATACAAAAATGTATCAAATTATATAACATAAATGATATAAATCGGGTACACGGAATCGTTTTATAACACAAGATAACAACTAATAGGAAAATACACGCAATCATACCTGTCTCTTCTGGACGCTTTTGAAGGTCAGACAGCTTCGTATCTGATGTGAAAAAACACAAGACATGCACATACAGATATAAAAATACATATACTAATATATAAATTAGGCTCAACAGTCAACATCTATACGATCAGTCAACTGTCATTATGGTTGAAGAGTAGAGCTGGAATAAGGTCATATCTAACAATGTGGCATATTATGTCGATGTGGATAATTTATAGGTAGCATTGTCAATGGGTGCACGAACAGTTTTTGTATATTTTGTCTCAAATGGTATCATGATGGAAATCGGAGTCGCGGAAAAACGGATTGACTTGGCAGGTAGACAGAAAAAAGTCTATAATATGATTGGTTTTCGAAAATCGTATATACTCGTATAATAATAGAAATTAATGGTTCGTATACTCACTCTATTATCGCATATGCACCGGAATGTAAGCACTGCTAGCCCCTGAAACAGCCAAATCACTTGATATCACGTACGGTACGAAATAATACAACATGCAGAGTATAAAAAGCAATCTATAACATTATGATGCGACACGACCAATATACAAGATTAAAATATACGAGAAAGCTGGCTGCATGGTTCAGTACTAACCGAATGGGTTGATCTGAATCAATACCGACTACAGAGCTGCTATGAATTCATTCGATCATGTATGGAAGAGGCAGCAATGAGCCCCAAACAACTTCGTAGACCATGGCACTACGACTGCATTGCGGCTCTCAAACAGGTAACGATGGTCGACGGTGATGGCGATGGTGACGGTGATGATGATTATGATTATGATGATGATGATGATGATGATGATGATGATGATGATGATGATGATGATGATGATAATGATGATGATGATGATGATGGTCATGATGGTCATGATGATGATGATGATGATGCTCATGATGCTGATGATGACGACGATGATAATGATGATGATAATGATGATGATGATGATGATGATGATGATGATGACGACGATGACGATGACGATGACGACGATGCTGCTGCTGCTGCTGCTGCTGATGATGATGATGATGATGATGACGACGATGACGATGCTGATGGCGCTGACAATAGTAAAGCTTATAGGTATGTGATCCACCAAGCTTTCATGTTGGCAGAGTGTTCGCCCTGTCCCGGTCCCGGGTTCGAGTCCCGGCCAAGGCAATTTTTCACAATTACATTTTCACTGCAAAAAATGCAATCACACTTGCATGTCTTTAGAGAAGAGCAAGGAAATCCATTTATATAACATTAATGTATCGACAGACTCGTCAGGACAAGTAGAATATCAGAGCATTGTTTTCCTGAAAATGGTTCGACCACAGTATAGGAATACGACCACACTCTATGCTGCATGCAGTGAAATTGGAACTCGTTTCAAGGGAGTTACCCTAATGGGCTACCTTTAACAAACACTGCAACATATGCCCAGCACATACAAATTACGGCCACCATATAATAGACCGATCGATCATCAATCATTATCGTGATAATTACGTAAGTACTAACCAGTATAACGTTGGTGGCTACGTAGGCATGTGTGGGTTGGGGCTGAGGAGACACCTTTGCCACGACACCCAGCACACCAGACGCGACGAACAGCACGATTAGGCAGCTCGACTGCAGTATGCCCTTCCTGGAAGCAATACGGTATGTTTTCAAAGGAATGTCGTATTGGACTCAATGATGAGATAGGCTGCCTCATTTAACTAGACCTCTAACCAGGACCACCTGATCATAGTTTGTATCTAGCGTGTATTTGCTGTGTTCTCTTAGGAATAGGCAATACACCTGACGTGACCACCGCTGCTGACTCAGATGTATAAGTTGGTACCGAATCGGTATAATCCTTAGGTTTGGCGGATGCAGGGAGATAAACAAATGCGATAATGTGCCGCTCTACGTTTTACCTTTGGGAAGAGGATTCAGAAAAAAGACAACGCTATGTAAGTTAGGCAAAGGAGATACTATCTCAGATCAATTATTACGAGAAAAACCCCTGATCACATGATGATTATTCTGGTTGCACTGAGTAATAGAATGACAGGTGATGTCTGTACTACCATAACTAAATTTCTTACCGTCTAAAATATTATGTAAGAACCATATGAGAATATAATTTCTAGCATTATATAAATTGACTGATTACACTGCTATCAGACAAACTAACATGTGTTTTCTTCTGTCCTTCTTCCTATGTTCGTCACAACCGCGACTACACAGATACCACAGACACAGGCCACTGAACACGCAATACCCCTGTAATATACGTGAGCATTTGTGTTATACATGACCATGAAAATGTTGCATTAAACATTATTGAACCAGTATCCACGCAGTATAATATCGTCTGTTTACCGGCTAAACCTTAAATCATACCACTTGTTACTATCATAAATTAAAACCAAACATCATAAATTTAAAACAAAGCAAAAAGTACTTAACCTAACTATTTTAAAAGCTGGAATTTAATAAATGCCTAACACCAAACTACGTATACTTCCAAAATGACCGCTGGTATAAGTGCACTATGTTCTAAGCGTGTAACCGTAAACTTGTCCGTAATAACATGGTGCAACTTATACATGGTTTTGTTTACAGAACGCATTTAGCTAAGATAATTAAATTTCCAAACCTTGCAAGTTTAATTGAAAACCAACCTAAATTCTACAATTCTGGTCAAAATTTGCACAAAAGACGTGATTTGGCACTAGCACCATCATTACATATATGTACGTTTGTGATATAATTGTTACATATTGTGTATATTAAAGAGAGTGATTTAATGTACTGTAATTTTGTATAGATGTTTTGATGTAAACATACAAGACACAGAGCGACTGTTGGCACCAGCATGGCGATAACTTGTCCTGTGTTGTAGCTAGAGTCCTGCACCAGTCCGCACCTGTCAATATATATCATATCATTCGTCAATACAGTATGCACATATACACAAATATATTTTTTATAGCATAATTATTTTTTTTACATATTCTTACATGGATGATGTTATGTTTGATTTGGTGCGTAATAGGATGGTTAAACATTTTCATATCGAACCAGAATATGAATATTTATTTTGCTGTACACTCACTTAGATTCAAATTATAGTGTCATTCTTTGTTCCTATATGTACTCATCTATTATTAAAACGCATTATCGTGTATATTATTAGGTAAAGTTTGCATACACATATCTGAGAACACAAATTTTAATTCAACTATTCCACCAATTAGAAATTTGGTCAATTATCTAGCAAGGCCTATATTTCAGTTCGAATTGCAGCGAACATCGAGTTGCCTTCTGGTTTTCGAGATATTTTCGAACAGCTGAGATACTCTACAGTCCATTGGTTTAGCACATTGCCTTCGCTAGATCTCAGTGTTAGGGAATACTTACAAAACGCCACATGAGTTGTGCCGCAGGGACGTTTCTGACATGTACGCGGCTACGAGACACGCTATCCCCACACACGGCAGACCTGTGCAACAACATTATCCGCATTATTATGTATACCACTGTACAATGAATACACTGATTTCTCGTGTACCCGATCTGTGGTCACATATCCACATATAGGTTTCAAATACTTTAAATTGGGCGTGGGGAAACAGGACCCCCAGTCTCAGGGAGCCATCCCGAATATGTGTAAACCCACCTGTAAATCGAGTGTCGACAGATTTTAGAAACTTAAAATTAGGGTTCGCATTATACACAACTTCTCGCACCCTGAGGATACGGGTACTTGAGTTACTGACGCTATATAGGCATACCGCACGAGTTATGCTCTGTATCATATCATGTCTGATGGCGGCACTCGCTCGATTATAAAATTTGGTGAAAATACACTCATGGCTAAACTGGATATTCAAAACGCATATCGTGTAGTACCTATAGATCCACGTGATTACGCTTTGTTAGGTTTCGAAACACCCGAAGGATATTATTATGACCACGTTCCACCAATTGATTTTTCTATTTCCTCCAACACATTTGAACGACCGCGTGCTCCATATTTCATGTAATCACATTGTGTACAGTTTCCATCAGCGTGGGCAACCTTCGTCCGAACGAATCGTGTATGGCCATGCGCTGTAGTTGTATTCTCGGTAAATTATCAGGATTTCCTTGATGTTTAGCAGCGAGCTACATGGATACATTTAAGAAGGGCCATCGCATAACCAGCTATGTGGGAACTTATGAACTTAAGTATGCATATATGGGATTTTCCACTACTATATAAACGTGGGGGAATTACGTAGGAAATGGATGTCTACTGCGCATGTCTGAGAAGAATCTTTTTGTGTGCGAACCACGCTGACGGTGAGAGAAACATTACACAATGTGGCTACAATGTTGATGTTTAATGTCTTCCTAAAGTTAAGTATATCATAGTAGATCACACTAAAGTTCGTGCAATAACGTTCATACACAGTGAAAATAGTACCTCATATTAAAAGGTTACCGGTACGTACTAGTTTTTCGTGACATAATGGGGTTTTATTTCACAATGCTTTTATTTCACAATGTGGTGGTTCAGTTCAGTTTATGTGAGGGAGGGGTTGAACCTCTTTCACGTAGGCCACGTTGCGGGCCCATTGCGATACCCTCGGTTAACATCATTACTGACCTGTAATATAACATATCTAGTTTACGTTAAGGTACAACAATGACTGGCTGTCCAAGCATATCAGTCAAATCGGCCCGACATGTGGGATGCCCTAGTCACGCCGTACACCTAACATCCTGGTTTATGCGGAATCGGGTCACTTACCAATGAGGGGAGGTCTAGTCATAGACCAAACCTCTTACTCCCTCAAACAGTCTTAACTCGACATTGCATCCTAATGAGGATAGCGGAGGGCAGGAATGTCTCCTGGTTCATTTGGTGAGATTATCACCCCGCTACCCCTCGAGGGTTTTAATGAGTTTTCCTTCTCGGTATGTGGTGGTTGGGCAGAACAAACACCGTTATACAACATAGTGTGCGATACATTATATAACATACCCCATCCAATAATGAGAGTCCTGAAGCAGGAGAGCTGTAGGCTGGGTTTGTTGGCTACTTGGGCAAGGCGAGACATGGCCTCCGTGAGGAGAAAGGAGAAACACGACAGGTAGAAATAGTACCACATGATCCGCGTTATCACGCACGTTATCTGATACAACATATAATAATACCGCCATAATTGTAATATCAACAAACAAAAGCCGACGTAGAATTTTGCAAAAAAATTGTTAAGCATGCCGTTATTGCAAATAAATAATATTAGCTTATATAAAATGTAGCAAAAAGGATATGTATCGTAATGTTCTTCTTGAAAGATGTTTTCCTTCTTCTCGAGCATTATATGTACGCATAATTATATGTCTGTGGATGAATCATAAAAGTCAATTTAAGAGAAAGCGATGTTTGTCGTGTACTGTATATAGTATTCAGATCGCGATGTGGATGGGTAGCAGTGTATGATATATTGCATCAATTAATTAGTGTTGTTACCGTATGTTTGCTTGACGATGTAGGCTACATAATTATGTACTACAACTACACTGTATAAACAAAATACAAAATTTGGTATAGCTACTAACGACAATAAAAATAATTATTATTGACCGGTACTGTTATACTATACGCATACTACATGACTAGTAATAAGTCTATAGTGTGCTAGTGTACTACTCACGGCAATCGAAGGTTGCTGGAGACACACAAGGAAGAGAGAGATAAACAGGAGTATGGCCAGTGACAGATTCACGTGGGGCGTGTACAGATCATCTGACTGAAGTCGTCTGTGGAAAGCATTGTGATATCCATAATGTTGTATTTCCAACTAATAACATCAGTGAAATCTACAGAAGTGTGCCAGAAAACGACATCTACCGCGGATGACCAAATGCTGTCCGAGAGTAACCATTCGAACACACGTCGGGGACGTTGTGCTAGAGGCGTGTACATAAGCGTTATACGGCCCGGATGAGTCGTATCAGACCAAATAAGGCTGACCAGTGCTTGTTGACTCGGCCAGTGGTCAATAATTCAAAGGGAGCACGCAATGACATTTCCTCGTCCACGACAGATGAACAACGAACCCCGAAAGCAGTCGGACAACGTAAAAATGTATAAAACAAATGTCGTCGGTGAGGATGAATATGGATATTTGATCTAAGAGGAATCTGATTGATAAAACTCTTTGTGGGTTAATCATGGTTCGTCCCCTTTGACACAGGGTCAGCGGACGCTGTTGCAGAACATATCTTAACTTGCAAGTCGGTGCAGGCATGCGACAGGATGTAGCTATTCCGTCACGAACGAGTGTGTGTAATGCGTGTTCGTTCTCAAATAGTTTCATGGCTAAAGTTCATCACATATAACTAACACACACACACAGTGTACCAAAACATCTTTAGGATTGGTCACTATAGCCTAGTCACAATGGCTAAACAACAATATGAAATGATTTCATATGGATCCCACGGAAAATCGACTACCGGTAGAGATACATCAAGACCATCGTGTCCGAGTCGAGCTATACATCTCCGTTGTCACACGATCGTGTGATTTGGTGCAGTGATTTCCCTTGCACATTTCATTTTAAGTTAACCAATATTGGAGGATATAAAGAAACTAAACGATTGTGCAGAAACGATATGACTGACTGACTGACCTGTAGGCGAGCAGTTGTATGATGAGGGTTTGTACCACCAACACAATGAGCACCACGCATGCGCCAGTCATTAGTACCGGTCGGATGTCCCACGTGACAGGCTCCGTCTGTAGCACATACATGAATTTGTTAGATCACGGCGATTAAAGGTTATCGTACATTGCCATGGACCCTCTAAATACCATTAATAGATACGTATCCAAATGAGAAAAAAGTAATATGACTATAATTATACACGACATTCTTAACACGTGACATACGAAGCCAGCGTTTTTGTCGATGACTGCTTACTTGCTCGCCCATCAACTCGACATAGATGATGGTACACGACTGCAAGAAGATCTACCGTACAATCACATGGATGGGAAAATGGGAGATAGGAAAAGACCAGGCTAATGAGATTCGAGTTGAAAGGTGTGAAACAGGATTCACGGTTCAACTCTTAAAAACACAATCCACGTGTCTTAAAAACACAATCCACGTGTCTCAGTCTATAGCTTCTTATTCGGCGTGTGTCACAGCGGAACAGGGCGGTGCCAAACGCAGTGAGCCAGTGATCACAGCGCCATTTTCGAGCGCATCAAGAGCCGTCTCGGACTCTGAAACTGCCACATAGAGGGATCCAGAGTCCCAGATGTTTTTGTATTCCGTTTTAACCTGCAGTCAAGAATTCACGTTCCCATTTCTCATCTTATTGCACATTTGATGTGAGCAGCAAGAGAATACTCTACCTCTAGCGTGCTGTGCAAAATCCGACTATAGGCTACTATGCCCAGTTTACTATTCAGAGTTCCCTTACTAATGGATGTGGTATTACTGTATGATGCCACCTATGTCGTTAGTAGGACCTACCTGTATGACTGTGAGGTTGAATGCTGCCAGGGCGTAGAGTCCAGGGGTCGTACACAGACACGTGACGTGATCGTCTCGTACCATCGTGGGAATCCCTGTCACCCATTCACTAGTATCCCATGACCTGCACACAGATACAGTAAATGTACTGCCAATGATCTGCGCGCATATATATATATATAATAATGTATACCGACATGACATTTGTGCAGACATAGTCCATTATTACTAATTACATATACCTAATAAAATCGGCGTTAATTTACTTTGTTAGTATTGATCAACACATTTATTGTTAAATTTTCTACATATATCGTACCTATAGGTAAAAAAAGTCATTATCTCCGACTGTTGTTTTCGGCGTACCATATTGACATCGGTGAAAGTGGTACGCATACAGTAGCTACATAAAATATCTCGAGAAGGCGTCGCCGAAAGAATTCGAAGATGTCAGTTTTAATTAAAATTTTATATTTCGAGGCATCCAACCTCGTCAACGGCTCAGTGATGTCTCAACGGACTTGGATACTGTATCAGATATCGAAAGTTCGAGTAATACAGTACATGCTAACCACCATGGTCTGCATACAGTTATTACGAACTGACATGACCTGCATACATAATGCGTACAAACATAGTGTGTGAATTGGATACGAGTTCCGTTTTTAGTATTAGTAATTATCCTTGAATGGTAGAGTAGATTAGACTGCAAGACTGGTATCACCAGACTCTACCGGTGAAAACCGCCGGATATTGGCAGGATTTTTTCCACCTTCCATAAGTCGATGACGTGACAATGGGAAGCAGTCGGGAGAATTACTACAAAAGGCACCCAGAGCTAGCTTAATATAATGTGGTATTGGTATAGGTATAGGTAAATGACAAACCGTTTGTTATGTTTCAACTGCATGCATTGTACCCTCTGGTATTGATCAACATTCTGAAAAAAAGAACGACGATGTTTTTATTATACTGTAGTTTGATTGTGCATTGAACATGGAGGATCTGCACCACGTATATCGCCTACTTTGGGCATGCTATAGTTCACATATACATTGTTGGTGATATTGTCGCAGCAAGTTGCAAGTATTATTGTTAGACTAAGAATTTTTTCGAAAATGCTATAGGTAGACTATTTTATACAATATATCGTAGTCTATTTTTTCTTTGATTCTTCATATCTACACACAGTAGGCTAAACTATAGGGCCTACAACACTGGTAAAATGAGTGTAAACATATATGTAATAGCACTAACTGATTTGTGAGTGTGGAATGCGATGGTGACATCAGGTAGGGACGTAGGCCTACGTGAGTTAGGTACAGTGTAAAGAAGCACCATTGGGGACATCATCATTCCCTCCTCTATCCTGTTGAGACAACACAATAATACTTTCAGCAATTATTGTCAAGTTTGGTTTGCGACTATCCAACAATCATACATCATACAGACAACTTGTTCGGGTATATCCGACCATTGTAATGATTGTATTGTGTTTATAAGAAATATTTTTTTTTGATTTTGTATTAACATGGCATGTACAATATAATATGTAATTTAAATTTGTGAAAATCACATCTGCTAGCCTATTCAGTGGACACCAATCTTGACAAATTATTTTAAATTAGACAACTTTAAATTTGTTTTAATAATGATGGCATATTATATCCGTCGTAATACATTATACTAAGTGTACATGTATCACGCCAAATGTTCTAATTCTAGTTGGATAATTGCATTTAGCTGTGCTTTGCTTATTATGATAGTTATTACAGTGCGCTGTAATAAAGGATACCGTCCCCACTCCCCAAGCAGTATTATGGTAAAACTACAAGGATATTGAAAACGCACTTGTCAATATCGAGATGCACGTCCCGGGTTCGATTCTTGAGCAAGTACACGTACATGTGGTATGGGTTGGGTGACGTTGTGTTTGTAAGTGACTTTTCTTCTGAAAATATGTGGGTAATGGTCAGTAGAATAGGCTACATTATAATAGTATACAGTAGTATTATGTATACATATATCAGTAGTGACATTATAGACTTTGGTGAGCACTTTTTGACACAAATAATACGATCTATATAAATACACGATAGGCTAGTGACGATAGGGCATAAAGTGCAATATCGTCACCTGCCTTATGGCGACATTGTCCTTGCAAACGAATACGCAATATTATAATAGAAGCCTTCTATAATATTATTCGCTTGCAATGACATGTTCAGCAGATACATATATATATATATATATATATAGGCTACGAGTTGTATGTAGGATTGTGTCCAGTTACAGTCTCAGCAAGGAATTATACGAGTATCTACGAATCTGTGCAAATATAATGTACATATTGTTGTTAATTCCCATGCGTTATTTACTGTACAGTATATATGTGTACAGTATTGTAAAATCACCTGATATTGACGTAATGGCGGAAGCGGAAACAGTCATCTTTATTTTGGTGCTTTCCACAGCCATAAAATCTGAAATATAAAACCAAACGTTGAGGAGATATTTGAGAACCATCCGTTCTGTTTGTCGCGGATCTTGGCAGCTGAAATCCGCAAATTGAAATGTATCCTTTTACTTGTTTCACCCGCGCGGTGTAATTATAATCGTATTATATAGGCCTAAGAGTAATGTGGGAGGATACGCGCTAGGATTTAAAGAAGGACAGTATACTGTGTGGTTTTGTGGACTTGTCCCTGTTCATGGATGGAGACCGCTAACAACGGTGGCGTCGGAAGGGGCATGCAAACATCGATGTGTCATGCCAGCCGCCATATACTGTACAATGTATACAGGGTGTCTTTTAAAAACCGACAAATTTGTTTTCTAAAATTACAATATGCAATTAATATGTGATATTTGCACATATATTTGAGCACTAATCATATT
>WNLI01170986.1:0-14195 GCA_025802215.1 Wirenia argentea | reverse complement strand
AATCAGCTAGCCGGCTAGCCATATCTTTCACTCTTTAGCCAGCCAAATCTCCTAAAAGATTCAGCTGACAGGTCTACTAATAATGAGCATGTGGTACACTCCTGGTACAGGGATGATGGGGCCTTTTTCTCAGTCACATACATGTGGGATCAAGTCATTACAGCTAGACCTGATGATGAGATCTCGCTTTTTGCCACCAAAAACCACTGGAGCGACACTTGCGGTCAGCAATGACATTGGTCTGAAGAAGTTGTGTGAGACACAACGAAACTGCTATACGTCAGTTAAATATAGGACGCGTTGAAATAAATGTATGATGATGATGTTATATTTTGTTTATAACGCTCTTATATATGTGTTAAGAGACGCTTTCCATTGATGGGCATATGATAAAAATGGTACTGTATAATGTTATGTCCATTGTCCAACCTGAATTGTGATGACTGAATTTGTCAATGAATCATGTTGAATTTTAAATGAATAGACCATTTTGTATTTCTATCAATTCTATACATATACTGTATAAATGATCATGGCTAATTGTTTTATGTTTCAGACTTCTGAAGTCTCAACAGAATGCATGTGATGCACTAAAGAACATTTGAAATGGAAAATCCCAAACAAGGCAACCTTAACCTCCCTTCTTTGACATTGACTGATGCACGGAAAAGTGAGTGTGACATTGTGTCATGTGAAAATGAGGCAATTCTAGAAATTGGTCCACATACCTCATCTAGCAACTGTGACACATTGAGCAACAATGTGATAAAGCATGAACAGGAACCTGTGGGAAACACAAATGAAACGGATAATCACATCCAGCATTTGGTCCATGTTGATGGATATAAAATTACAATGTATGTAGAGATGGCGGGTGTGTGCTTAAAACCAACGGGCAAAGAAGTACCATTCAATATTTACATAGATGTCTCTAAAGCCCTGCTTCTGTTTGATTTACTAGGTTACCAAAATGATGATATTGACAGAGCAGTCTGTGATACCATGAAGCCAGAACTAGTACACAAATATGATATTGGACAATGCAACACAAACAAACATCCACTGAAGCACAAGAGTGGCACACACACACAGAAATATAGACCTCAACCAAAAGAGACTGTGTCTTCGTTGTCTTGTAAAGATAGAGAGTTAACTATCAGCGATTCATCAAATACCATACAACTTGATCAAATTGGAGACCTTGACATAGCTGAGACACCATATAAACCTAAACTGGAGACTGACTTATGTCACACAACTGGTGTGGAAAATGATATGATCAAAATTACAAATGAAGTCTACGGAGAGATCACTGATGTACTTCACACTACCGTAGAACTCGCTTCAACTGTCGCCAGAAAAGGTACATTATATTATTATGTATTTCTGTTTAATTATGTAGTTTGAGCCGTAACTGAGTTTAGTTATGCACGTCTGAAGCTGAGCATTAAATTTCATTTGTTTTATTTTAGACCTTTATTTTGTACTTGATAAAGACTATTGTATAGTCGAAAGCTAGTATAATTTAATACAATCTAATCTAATCTAATAAGTCTATAAGGTGTTATGTATTTATTTTTAATCCTCTGGATTATTATTTATTTCTAAATTACAGTTACAGTACCGTACATTTCGATTTATTAATTTTGGGCACAGTTTATCCATGCAACAGCCAGACCATTATGTATTTTAGTAGGCTACTTTTCAACTTGATGTGCCACATCTTAGATTCATCACAAAACTAATATTCATAAACAGTTGTGGTGGGGGTATTTAAGCAAAATTATATCCCTCACTGATATTACACATATTACACTGGAATTTTATATAAAAATTGTAAATAGCATGCTCACCAGTGGTGGAGTCAATAGAGAGTGCTCGTGACCTCGGGGAAACAGGATCTTGTGTGCGTAGGTTTGGTAGTCCCAGAATGGTATGCCTCCAGAGAAAAGGTCTGATGTGAGGTCTGTCATGTCGGTTTGCAGTTCCGCAAATGCTGGAAAAATAAAATTGGGTGAATTGAAGAGGTGGGGAAAGATACACAAGGGAAAAGAAGGGAGAGATGGAGAGAGGGGAGAGAGAGGGAGAGGAAGATCACAAGGGCGTAGGTTTGTCGGTTTGGAGTTCCGCATATTATGGAAAAAATGAAATTGGATGAAGCGGAGGGGCGTGCAGAGGGAAAACATGCACAAGGGAAATGGAGGAGTTACAGAGAGATAGGTAGAGAGAGGGGAAGGGAGGTAGAATGGGGGAGGGTAGAGATGTAGAGAGAATTCACGAGTGACCCGCTCAGCAGTCATAGGTTTTGTTTTAGCAACAC
Source organism: Wirenia argentea (assembly GCA_025802215.1). NCBI lineage: Eukaryota > Metazoa > Mollusca > Solenogastres > Pholidoskepia > Gymnomeniidae > Wirenia > Wirenia argentea. Next base: position 11,875 of record WNLI01170986.1, on the reverse strand, counting down.
TAACACAGGGACTGACACCCAGAGTTAATGATGTGACCGAGATCACATGGCTGGATGACTGGATCATAGTACAGAGTCTACCGCACTCAATAACCAAGCTCCTTAGCTGACGATTCATTTCATCGATAGATGATGAGAATTACTTACAGAGTAACATGTAATGTCGTATTATTAACAACGATAGCGTTGTTACTCATACAACTACAATATCTGAGCTTCTTACTTATAGAACATGAGTCAACCAGAAATCCCAAGACAATTATGTAATTAGCGGTGTGAACCTACGTAATTATTGTTTAATTGTCTCACCTTGTTTGCACTCATTGCGGACATTACTTTCGAGCGTGTCAAGTTGTATCTGCATTTTGCGGTAGATTCGCTCAGATTTGGTGTTTTGGCGACGGCACACCACGCAGATCACCACAGATACCACGAATAGGAATACCCCGGCTGCTGCCACTCCTGGAATAGTACACAATTAAGATGAAATTAGTTTACATCTGTATGACATAGATACTGCAGGAAATAGAAAAAGATTAGGGATACATTATTAGTTGTACCATTGTTTGGCGTTGTACATAGCATGAGGTCCGCACAACATTTTGTTGTGCCCAAAAAGTAAAGTAAATTAAAGGACAAATACATATTATTAACCGACTGCCAGCACCCTCATTATGCCATATGTTTTTGATGTGTACCAATACATCTTTGGCAATCACGGATTTAATTGGTTGTATAATATGTAGGCTATACCCTGACTAGTGATTTGTCTGTTGAAGTCAGGCCTGTATAACGCAACTGGTAGAGCATCTGTCCGACAAACAGAAGGTTGCGGGTTCGGGTCACGCTACAGGCATTTATTTTTCAATTGAAATTTAATTTATTTGTAAAGGACTAATGATGGCGTTGTGGTCGTCGAAACTAAAAATATGTGGTTTAGTCATAATGTATCTATGCTTCCTATAATTGGATTACATTTATGGCAGACATAGAGTAATAAAGTCATACATCATTTCTATTGCAACTGGTTCTAAACAAACCGAGCCACTCCTCATGATTTTCATAGCTTTGGTCCAGCTTGTCGCTTAAATTTTCCGCCAATTGGACATTGACCAATCCACACGAACGATACAAAGCACATTTTAATTGACAAGTTGTGTAGAACCAGTTACCATGGAGATGTCGTCATCGCTTTACCACTCCATTCGAGAATTTGAATTTTGTGCTGAGATTCTTGGATGAAAATATATTAATAAGCGCAATGTCATGTACGAGGCTGCGAGTGCTCGTAACATGTGAAAAGAAAATACTGTTAGGCCTACTCACCAGCAATGATGTCAATAGGAAACGCTTCTCCCTCTTTTACTTTGTCATACTTCAGCTTGCCGATTGTGAAGTGTAGGTTGCCGATGTTCACCTGAACGCAAGAAGAAAACAATAATACAGCAGTGCATTGGGGAAATTTTAAATTTACTCAAGTTGAAAAGGCAAACTCTTTATTGAACTTATGAAACTGCGGTGGCTTAATCTTAAGCTAGGCCACTGCACAATCGTTATCATAGGCTACTATCTGTACTTCACAATTGAATCCTCTATCCACTAAGTTATAAATCAAGCCAAGTGTAATGGAAAATGGCGAAGATATGTGGGAAGGATAATGGTATAGGTATAGTAAGAGCTGGCATCAGTAGATCTATATTGTTTTCTGTAGCCACATGAACTGTAATTCTCTTGTAAACATTTAAATTTGACATATGCGTGATATTGCTGATCCCGCATGTGTCGACGATTTTTACCCAGATATTGGATACATTTTGCTACGTGTACCAGCCGTGTGATTTGGAAAGTAACCTGCGATAGACTTAATATGTTGTGTCCAGGTGGTGCATGTGTAGCGTGTATTTATGTACATTGCATTGGTCCGTTTTGTACTGCGAACAGGGATAAGCTCCTGATTCTATTGACCACTTCGGAGGCTACGAAGGAACTACGTATAATTATTACACTTACTTTAACGAATGGTGGGATTTTCGGTGAGAAATACCCATCATCTGTGATTCCCTCAGGTTGTGTGAGGGGTGGCGTGCAGACGATGTTGGTCTGAGAGAGAGATGACACTGGGCATCGTTTTGTCCCAACGTAGACGTGATAGGTGTGACGGTCTGCTGCCGTATTCAGATTATCTCCCTGGAAAGTAAAGATGAATGCTGTTTATGTGAGTGATTTTCCCTTGGGCTGTGTGAGGGGTGGTGTGCACACAATTTGGTTTGTGAGAGAGATGATAAAGGACAGCATTTGGTATTATGGCTCGGATTATATATGAAATTTCTTTTTTTTTTAAGTATAAGTCAGAATGTGAGGACTGTAACAGTGAACCAATGGTGGTGGTTGTTATACATATTAATCAAGCATTTTGAAATATTCACATATAACATTTTCTGTAACAAAAATGCAACTTTAAGTTAAAGTTAAGCAGTACTTCAGTGCTAAAATGTTTTCTGTGGACAAATTCAAAATCACTACAACAAAGTATTTTCAAACTCTTATTACCTTAACTCTTCCAGTGTTGGACACTACTATAGTTGTGCAAAATACATGCAATTTAATTAATTCAGCACTCCAAGATTAATTAATAATGAGCATCTGTCCTTTGTACAATTTCAAGCTATTATTTTTCGTAAAAAAATACCTAGCAGAGAATCAGATCAGGCTAATACTCCAGTTCACACTCTAGACAGTGGAAAAAACCTTTGTATCACTTCAAACCGTTATTTTCCACAAAATTGTAAAGAATCAGGTCGGGATAATACTCCAATGTTCATTCCACAGTGGAAAAATCCCTGATTTAGTAAAATATGTGAGAAATCTCACCTTAATTATGAGAGAATCGTGTCGGGGTAGTATTCCAATGTTTATTTCAAAGTGGAAAAATCCCAGATATAGTATACAGTATAATACATAATATGTGCGAAATCTCACCTTAATTATGAGTGCTTCTCCTTTGTACAATTTCACACCGTTATTTTCCGTAAAATTGTAGAGAATCGAGTCGGGGTAGTATTCCACTGTTTATACCACAGTGGAAAAAACCCGGATGTACTCAAAATATCTACAAAATGTCACCTTAGTTATGACTCTCCTTTCTAAAACCGTTATTTCTCCATAAAATTCTAAAGAATCAGGTCGGGATAATACTTAAAAATGTTTTCCACCGTGAAAAAATCCTGTATATACTAGAATACATATATGTAGGCCTATGTGTTACCTCCACAGTGGAAAAGTACTGTGTATAGTCAAATATGTGGGAAATCTCACCTTAATTATCAGTGCTTCTCCTTTGTACAATTTAACTCCGTTATTTTCCGTAAAATTGTAGAGAATCGGGTCGGGGTAGTATTCCAGTGTTGACTCCACAGTGGAAAAGAACTGGGTAAGATTCCGGACTTGTTGCACAGCATCCATCTCAAAGCCGATATGTAGGGCGGATTGTTGATTGGTTGGTGGGGAGCGTTTGTGTCGTGCGATGTACGGGGTAACTGGGGTTATAAGTCTGGGACTGGGACAGGACATCTCACTGTCGTTTAGTACCGTGCATTGCTGTAAAAATGTACAATTTAATTATGTACATTGTACAGGCCTATATTTATTATGCCATAATTTATTTATTGTTATTTTTTATTAAAAAATTATTTAAAGTTTACATTAAGGCAATTATTATATACAGGCCTCTACACATGTACAGGTGCAGTAGCTCAGTGGTAAATTGCTTGTATTTTGAGCTCGGGAGTGCAGAGCTCAAGCCTGCATTGCGGCAAAACCTTATTTGACATTTTTCCTGTGTTACTCGAGTTCTCTTGACCAAGGAACTTACGCAGTGGCATCTGGAGACTGGGTAGCTTTTGTAGGAATTCTATTGGCTTCTACTTGGTGTCTTCCAGTAAGATGAAAAATTCCTGTCTACATCAGATGATTTTCTTCAGGTACGCTACTCAAGTTTCTTCAGCATCCACTTTCGGCCACTTTGAGTCTCAGCGGCTGTCTCTCTGTGTACCTGAGTTTCCTTTACTAGGACTGTTCTCTCTCCGTGATTGTGCCATCTATAACAATTTAGCCAACATTTTTATTTGTTTTAATTTTCTTCTTGAGGTGTGTACCATCTAATTTAGATCCCAGTTGGATCAAACTAGTGGTCACGGCTTGCAAAAAACATGTCTCAAATGATTTGACAAAAAGAGGCCGAGGACTCGAAGGATTATAAATCCAAATTTAAAGAAGAAATCAGTGGAGAAAATTGCCTTGGTGGGGGAAAAGTCTGAAAAAACCCTAGCCACCGACAATGTACCCACTGATCCTCCCGCGCCTCAGTTTATCATTGCCAGAGGCTCCAGACTCTCAGAGTAGATGAGCCACATTGGACCAAGTTAATGGTCAGAGTCTGTGGTTCCACCCATCCCAGGCTGATCCTTAGGATATTTGTCATGTTATCCAGCAAACCAGCAAGTCCAGCAAAGTTGACCAGGCGATCCTAAATATCAATCACTTAAAAAAAAGACCCTAAAGTTTCAGATGTTAGACATAACACTACACTAATAAGTGTACTTACAGCTTTGTATGTGGCTATGGCGTGAGACTTTGTAGCATAAATGAGAGGTCGCTGAATCGAGAGGAAATAGCTGCCAGTAACTGTGATGCTCGTACCTCCACTGTAATGATCATAAAGTAGATTATAGAAAGAGAATTTAACAATGTCTGATTTTACACCCATTATCAATGACATTCTCAACCTCAGCCCTCCTGTACAGGGAACAAAAAACATCTTCGATGTAAATGGTTCACACACACATTGTTTTAGTTGTAATTTGTTGTATTTTGGCATAGTATCACAATAAGTAGAACCATGACACACTTATGAATCAATATTGTTTCTAGTACATTAATTTTAGTCTAAAATTGGTTGGCATCAAATTTCACATGCACTAAAACCTATCCACTCAAAATACAAAGTAGTGTACTGACAATGAAAAAGAAATCAATGTGGAGTTAATGTTAGGGTACATGTACTTATATATTTTACCCGTTTACAGTTTTATGCCCATTAGTCAGTCATGTTGGTATCTGGATTTAAAGAATGGTATTGGTATTAAATCATTGGAAGAAAGGATGTGGATTGTAGAATACAAAATGTGTGAAAAACTGAGGGAGAAACAATAAAATCACTAAAAGTGAGTTGATAACAAAATAACAAAGGTAGAATAAAATCACCTGTTGATAGTTTTGAGAGGGTGTATGCTGGTGATGTTCGGGTCGCGGGTGAACGTGAATTCTGTGAACAACTCTCGTGGGGCACCGTCAAAGGTCATGGTCACAGTATAGGTCGTCATGGGTTGGTCAACGGCGGATGTTATACACTGGACCGACTCGTCATTCAGGGTAGATCTGTGTGAAAAATCAGAAATACATTTTATCTTATCGTATCTTAAATGTCATGGTGGATGCGTATGGGGTCGCATTGTTGCAGTAAAAAGACATTCCCGTGATGGACATCACGTCCTATAGGAATTAAACCGATAGACATAGACAAAGGTAGTAGGGGTATTGTAAGTTCAAAACCATGTAGAAATAGTCGTTTATGTTCTTTTCATTATTTAGGATTTGTTTCCATATCTGACGCGATATCGAACGGAGATGATGGTGAAGTTGTATGTATTGTAGGCCAAGGTTTGATATTGCGTCAGATATCGAAATTACTGGTGATAATAAAATAAATGTGTGCATTTATACTGTATACCGCACTTTCAGAATCTGTCCATGTTGCCATGCAGGATTCTCGCAAATGCGGGTTTGCAAGCCTGTGAAAAATCCCTGTTGAATGGTCGCAGCCTAGGCGTGAACCCGCAGCCGAAGTGCCCGTCGATTGACAGGAACCAGCGTGCTGACCACTACACCATGGCCCTATGAGAGCTATGCGCCGTTATGCGGCTATCTAACAGGCTAATGATGATGATGAATGCAAACTAACCAAAGAACACAAATCACTAGAAGGTAGTAACCTACTTAGTTTATACTATGAACTTTGACAAGTCTTATACTGGTCAAAAAAAGAAATGCGCCACTTTGAATATTAAATTTTTTATAGGAGGCGTGTTTCTTTTTTTGACCAGTATATGAACGTGTCTACTCAAGTAGCCTACCTGTCAATAACGCAAGGCACATCGCCAATCAAGACCCGTATGTTCAGTCCAGTATGTAGCTGGTCACCAAATATCGTGATTCGAGAACCACCAGATTTTGGCCCCTGTTTTGGTTCTATGCTGGTGACTTCGGGGTTCTGCAAGGAACAGGGATTATTTTACTCTCGATATATAATACTGATACAGTCGTGTACATATCTGAAAACAGCTACCATATTATTAGAAGTGAGGTGAATTGATTCACGTCAGTTTTAATGCGTTTGATCCGCACAACCAAATTGCGCCGTTACTACACCTATGCCCCACGGCTTATCGACCGACTATCATGACCTCACGTGACTTTGTGGTGCATTGGACGTAACTTGTCAAACCTCCAATAACACGATAAAACCGATCCGAATTGATTCGCTCGATGTTACGTTGCTACGTAGTGAAATAAAGCAAAGCGTAACGGATCGAAATGAAGTGGTTTACTCTATAATTGCTCCTGGAGGTGTGTGAAAAATGAACCAGTATCTTCCGGAATATACCGGGAGAAAGTGGATTAGATGTAGCTCGAACTGGGATATATCCAATATGTCTCGAAACGTACCGGTTTAGTTTGATAAATATAGAAACACTCATAAAGCATGGCTTTGCTATGGAAAATGATCAGCAGCAGCTGTGAGTTCAATCCATAAGGCTACAAAGATTTTTGTATATGTTCAACAGAGAAAAATGTTAGCTGTGATTAGAATGAACTGTATTGTTCACTCAAGTGGTGATTATGTTATTTTTTATCACTCAAGTGGTGATTATGTCATTTTTTATAGCTAGCTGTATACCAAACTTTCTGCAAGTGACATAGTGTAGGTTTTACAAGGAAAATGAGTATCTTTATGTATGAAAGTTTAAGTTTGAAATACGTAAGGCGTGATATACCCACATATTGTTAAACTGGTACTCATCACTAAATGCTCATATTAGGCCTACTGATGTGTGGTCTTTCTGACAAATCAAAAGGTTCCATATTACAAATAATATAATATATGCCATACCCTGTATGCGAAGTCCTCGGTGAAAAGTACATCATGAGTGTTATGAGTGACGACTATTTTCCCCACTGACTGGCGGCCATTCGAGCGAGTTGTTTTGCACACCACCCTGCAAACAACATGTTACATGTCATTAGTTTATCAAGCTGATTATTGTATTCATATACAACAGTCCATCTACCACTCTTTTGGTATCACAAATTGTCTTGTCCACTTGTTTGGTTCGTGATTCCCTCAAGCACAAATTAATGTCGACTACTGGAATTAAGTATTCTAGGTAAGGCATGACTATCACAATGTGAGAGATGTATAACAACTTGCACTATAGGTTGACAAGCATTACATTGTGGCCACTACTCGCGCATGAACAGTGAGACATCTAAACTGGCTGAAAAAGTTGCTAGAGAAACTGTAAAATGCGGAGAAACGTGGCGGATGTGGGTAGGGTAAGTCCAATTGCAGACCGGGGAATAAGCCAGCAGAATTATAGTAATTCTATTATGAATATTATGCACAGTATAGTATATCATACAAACCTCCTTGAGACATGGTATAAATCAGGAATGACAACACAGGGGTATCCCGCCACCTGGATGTTATGCTCAACATCCTCTACGCGAGATCCCAGGTTCTTGCCCACAATGGTGACATTAGTTCCTCCGTCGATTGGGCCTGACAGTGGTGTGACCTGTGATACAAGGAATTTTCGAGAAGATTCAGAATTTGAAATTTGGATACAAAACATTTTATTATTCACAATTCACTTTGAGTGTAAAGATTCACTATGTATGTGAATTACTACTTTGTTATGTAAATAACTGTCAGAAGAACATTGAATTAAACCATCGGTGATTGGAAAGACACTGCTTGCAATCAAGCAGAATTAACCAAAAAGCCAATGCTAACCCAACCCAAACCATAAATAAAATTTTGTGAGGACATTTTAACAATTGTGTATTACATTATACGTAAATAAAATTACAACAATCAAGTGGATTACATTTTATTTTGGTATATTCATGATTTGCAGTTTTACATGAAACCATTGAAAACCATACAAATATGTATGTGTTTCCAACAGATTTTTACACATATATGGTATAAAATGAACTCTCACCTATCCCTCACGCCTATTCTTCCACACCCTAAAGATTTTCATGACCATAAATCATATTTCTTTACCATAGTTTTATTACGGTACCTCACTTTATCCACCACCTCACTTACCGGCACAAATTAGTTCAATCTTATGGATGGCGGATTACATTTCTGTAATGTAAAAAAAATCACTGAAAACATTTATACATGGGCATATGCCTGACTCGGATGCATACTGTATGTATGTAATGATATCATACCTCAGTTATGAGAGGGGCAGGACACTGTAGCGATGTCTTCTCCTTGCAATGTCCAATGTATTTACAGTCGTCTTCGCACCACCGACATTTGTGGTTGGGGTTGCTCGCCGCGGCGGAGAGACAGAGACCGCATTCACCACCACCGATCACATGACATTTGTACATTTCAACTGTGGACAGAAATATCAAATGCATATAGTTTAGGGAAATGACAGGAATTACATATATCACATAATTGACAGCTGTGGAGAACATTTAGAAAGGGTAGAAGAGAGCGAAGCACTGACATTGTGGAACAGGGGAGATAGGAAGCTCTTAAGTGTGTGAAAGGGTCATTGAAGAAATATCCTGCCGACATCCGGTGGTTTTTTCCGGGTTTCCCACCATGTTATCATCTAACTTTCCATCACTTTAGGTTGCAGTGTTAACCACATGCAGCTCCATAGGGGTAGCACTACGTTGAAATGAGTCGCACTTACACATGCCACAGTAGGATGTGGTAACGTGGTCATATTCCATCTAGGAATAAAATGCTCTGCTGTCATTAATTACAGACATGTAGATTTGTGAAAAATGCTGTCCCTGGTGCACCTTAGGGCAGGACTTTGTAAACATGATATTTCACAGTGGGGTATGAGAATAGTGTATTCTGTTTATATTGTGTTACAAACACATTTTTCTAAGGTTTTCAAAATGTTACTGTATGAATTTTTACCTTTCAAATCATAGTAGTCCTCTACACGGAAGTTGTTACCCCAAGACACGGTTAGAGGCACCTCGAGTATACCCCGACTTGATTTGTAGGTGAACTGAAATATTGCGTCAAATCATTGTTAGGCCTATAGGGTCATCTACAGCTATATTGGTTGTTTTAATTTTAGGAAACTTGATTTTCATTGCTATGGCTATTTTTTATGGGCTAGTTGTGTATTTTTTGTGTGGTTGCTATCAGTCAGAGGGATTATTAGGCATGTGCCGCTGGCTTGCTGACGTGACGCTTATAACATAAGCAACTGGAACAGATGGGAGTCATTAGCCATGGTTATAGTTCCTATAGCGTTTATAAGTTTAAAGGAACTCTAGCGATGGTGTGGGCAGTCTATCTAGGGGAAGGAAAATAGCTGCCCTAGGCACAATTCGAGGCTTGTATGTATTCATTGAGATTGATTGAAGTAACATGTCACAACAGTGGATGTAATACATTGGCGAGCAATCCACGGGTCATGGCTGAATTACTGTTCATGGGCAATCATGGCACATTTAGTCTAGTGAATTTGTTGTGCTTTCTCCAAAACTGTACACAGTTTATGATGGAAAACTGGTACCTAATGAGTAATGAGGTAAAAAAATATTACAATCAAAGTCATACCTGATGAGCGCTGCATTCAACTGTCGAGTCATTGATCCAAGAAGCCTCAGTTGTTACAACCGTAGACTCTATACGCAGAGTGCACTTGTACCCTCCGGACTGCAACACAAATGGATTACTACATAGTACATATACAAAACATAAAAATTAATAAATGTGTGCAAAATCCCTGATTTCTGCAGGGTTCGAACCATGTGAAAAGCTGTGGCACTGACCACGACACTGGGGGGCACATCACTCACGTCTATGAATTCAAAATTAGAGAGCATGGAGTGTCGTTGGAGCGGAATAGTGTAACTGAGTAAGAGTGGAAGTCAAACCAGCCATACAAATTAAAAAACATAAAGTATTAAACTGATATACTACCCGTGAAATCCGATGTTACCAGCAGTAGAGTTTTGCCATGCTATAGACCTCTGCGCGTAATAGTTGCACGAGTAGCACAAACTTACTCCCCAACCTATACATCCATGCGCGAAGGCGAATACACGATCAGGATATATTTGCAGGATTGGTAAACTGACATTAAAGGAATATAGTCTACTTTCCCGCTATAGCCTAGTACTAGAGCAATGGGTGGCGGAAAATCATGAAATATTTCCCCCCGATTTTTTGTTGAAAATCTAAATTTGGTACAGAAATAGCCCGCTGGTATACTTAGATTTGTAATTTGGGCTCTAAATTGCCCAGTATGACATTTTATTTGGAGCAAAAACACCGGCATCCCTAATTTGGCAGCCGTCAAAACCTCGACCATGTTTGCACGCTTATTAAAATTGTCCAGAGCCATAATCCCCAATGAAAATACACCCACTAGAAACTGACACACAGATATCAAAATTAACCTATAAAAATAAACTTTCAAGGAGAATCGGGCTAGAACGTAGAAAGTTAACCTTTAACTCTTAACATTGTAGTAACCTAGCATCTCATGCAGTCAGTCATTGCGACAGACATGCGGTACATACGGTACAGGCGTTGTACGAAATATTTGCAGTGCCATTTGAGTCAACAGAGTACATACGCTATTTTGCCAATGGAGTAGGACGGTGCGTACTCGGTGCCTTTGCCTATGTCATATTAAATACTGTATACAGCTGTTACTGTCTCACTCACCAGGATTGGCGATGGATATTTGTTCCCTCTCACCACGATCTTAATGTTCTCATTGGTTGGTACGTAGATCGGATGTGTTGATTGGTCAAGCAAATGGGGGCAGGATTTCGGTCCTTTCTTTCCGTCAAATTCAACGTCAGAATTACTCTGAAAATTAGTATGCAATTATGAAAAGTTTGATAAAATACAGTTTGATTGCTGATTGGTAGTTTAGTATCAATTCCATTGCCAAAATAATAGGCTATTTCACTATTCACATGTGCATTGTCCTACCAAAATAAATACACACTATTGAACTAGACTGACAGATCTAAAGAACATTACCACAGTGCAAATTTAAGAATCGACATCTTTTTGTACAAGCATTCATGGTTAACACGAGACATTACTGTGGGTTGGTTATACCGGAGCGAGACTGCGAGTTTCTGTAGATAATCCTGAAACAAACTCAAGCACAGACAGACAACTTTATTTTATCTGAATATGGCCAGGGCCTGACCATGTCAGAATGGCCCAAGACTCGAGGTGAGCCCGGCATGCGAGACGGGGACACAATAGCACACCTTATTTTCTCATCCAAGCGAACATGGAAGTAGGCTCTTTTTTAATGTAATTACTTCATTTAGAAAATTGTATATTATATCTATATAAGGTGATTGAACACTAACCCATCTCTGAGAGAATACTCACCGCCTCCTTCAAACACAATCACGGCCGCCTCCAAGTCATTGCTTGCTATGCTCCTCCCAACACCCACTCTGCTGCTAACAAAGACGTGTTCTACAACACCATGAGCGACCTCATATC
>WNLI01170875.1:0-14206 GCA_025802215.1 Wirenia argentea | reverse complement strand
GTTGTTGTTGTTGTTGTTGTTGTTGTTGTTGTTGTTGTTGTTGTTGTTGTTGTTGTTGTTGTTGTTGTTGTTGTTGAATTGAAGCACCTACTATGTTGCTTACAGGCGACAAACCTGATCCAGGGTTGTATCGGCATGGGGTTGATCAGCGTAGCAGTCACATACATGGCACAGGTAACCATCTACGTCATACATAGTAATTGAAATTGAAGCTATATATATCTACGAAGTGGAATCTAGTCATCAGTAATAATTATGGATGACTAGATTCCGCTGCGTAGATATAATATGGCTTCAATCGTCAATATGCATTACATGTAACACGGGTTACCATCTACGCCCTACATAATAATACACGACTTGTGTACATTGTTGACTAGATTCCACTCCGTAGAAATATATAGCTTCAATACCCAATATGTATTACATGTCAAAGCTGTGTAGACTAGTTCAAATAGAGTATGTATGTATAACTTGGAAATTACATGACAAACACCGAATGAAAAAGCTCATCTTATCCCTAGCTTAGCCCTACGCAAAATTAATATCAACATTATATCAAAGAAATGTTCAGCTACGGTGATCGAACATTTAACACGTCCCGGTTATAACGTACGAGTATAGCGCAGGCTATAGAATATGTTTTTAGTGAATCGGGGGATAGGTACCATGCTGAATAATTTTTTATTTGCTTTCTACCTACGATCTAAATTCTACCAATACATTCTGGTATTGCAAACATCGGTGCTTGCTTCGCAATTTATTGTTATTTGATCACATACTGATATGATATCAAGTTGTTGATACTTTGAACATTGCAGTCGCGTAACAGCTGTAATCCGAGACAAGTGGGCATATACCTTCAAACTGGTTAGTTGTAGCCCCGTTACTACATCATGAGTTTATGACTGTCTAGTGAACTACATACTATATGTAGGGTATACTCTATTTCGTAAGAGGTGACCTCTCACATTCAGTAATACATTATTGTATAGGACTACAATTGTCCTCCTCGTCCTATATTTTGTATTTTCAAAAAAGATAACCAGTAACAAATAATAATAATAACAACAGATAACAAAGTAACAAGCAGCCTTTAAAAGATACGTAGGATATGCATATATATCAAAATATAATAAAATCTTAAATTTTGATGGCCATTTTGGATATCGACGGCCGTTTTGAATTTTGGTGGCCAGTTACAATTTTGGAGACCATTTAGAATTTTGGCGACTGTAGGCTAGACTGCTCAACGACACAACATCATACTAATATATTACAGCATGTATAATAGTAGGAATAAGAATCCATTATGATATTATATATACTGTATACTTTTCACATAGATAGGGTATTAATATAGTATATAGCCTATGTCAGAGAAAAAAACTACACAAAGCTGAATAGGAAATCCAATGTTTGCCAGTTTTGAAAACCTACTTGTGAAACACTCCCGCTGGAGCTACATATTATAATAGGCTATTATAAATACTATGGCTCCAACTGGGGGGGGGGGGGCAAGTGTGCAAATTTGGCATTTTTAAAAGTCACATAGTGGTGTCTTTTGCAGCAATGATCCTAATGGGCTTTCTCGTGACAATGACAATCTCAATCCTGGCACATACTTACTACATCATGGTGGCTCTGGGGCAGGACCGGCTTGTAGCAGCGTGAGTGTAGCTATATTATGTATAACATTCAATATCGATGACGGACACACACGCCCAGACTTCAGTGATATCTATGGTATGCACAAGACTGGGCTGTGAGTGAGGTAGGAAGGAATCATTGTCATTGACGGAAGATGATATTTTTACATAACTGCCATGTAGGTCATATTATTTAAAAAAGTTCAGGTAGACATAATATAGCGCCTATATATACCTAGTCATGCACTTTCAAGTTCACTTTAAAACAATGTCAGTGGCCAAATCAAATATACAAAGGGAAACAACTTGTTTGAGATTGCATGCATGTTATATTTATGATCACCGTACTGCATGCTTTAGTACATTATTTTGTTAAACGTTTGGAGACAAATGTTGCAAATGTCACAGTTTAGAGTGTTATTGTACATTCAGAGTATAGTTAGCATGTCGATAGGACCTAACTACTGTAGGCTAGGCAAATAAGCATATATTTACTCGTACATGCATGGTAGCGCTATTATCGCACTATACGCAACGTGCTAAACTACTGCTTTTGAATGATAAACTATGCTTTTGAAAGCGCGTGTAATTTTGGCGCGCAAAAGAAAATACGCCATATAAACCGTACCAGGAACGTACGTATTTAGCAAATAGGCTTATTTGCCTATGCTAGTTGGACCATATCGACATACAAACTATAAATATGAAGGTTCAGTAAGACTTTAAATTGAACAAATTGGCGAACTTGTTGAAATAGCGATGGTAAAATATCAGGAGGGTAACACGTTTTGTGTTTTATTTCAGGTACGCAAGTGAGTTCGTTTTAATCTTTCTCATTGGGAATAGCGTAAGTGAAGTATGTTAGGTAAACTTTATGAAGCATATAAATTAAAGAAATGCGAGCATATAGATTAAAGAAATACGCGTGTGATTAAAATAGCCTACGTTTCTGGTGAAGTATACTGTATTTATATAAACACCCTTGGATTAGCGATAATTAATACCCAGTAGGAGAAAATTAAGCCTACAATACAAAATTTCACACGTAGGCCTACACGTGTACGCATTGCATTCTACACTACGTTTATATTGTATACTATCCATAATACTACTACCCTATGAGTCCAACGCCGTCAGCTTCGGGTTGCGTGCCCGAATATTGCCGTACACGATATACACGCGGAATGTCGCGATACACGCACGTTAGCCAAGCAAATCGATATTATAGTTACGGCGCGGTGAGTCGATATCGTCATACGTGTACGGTACTCACTGGATGCGTTGTATAGTGACGGTCGATTGCCCCTCGACTTGTGTGCTCCGTAGCGGCTTCTCCGTACAGAAATCCGTGTGTAGGCTACGTCGTTACTCAGAACTATTAGGCTACATTTATTACAGAACCAACAATACTCCTACACATGTATAACTGTAATATTGTCTGTTTCAGTGTCGAGTCTTCTACCGACTATTCTCAAGATATTTGTTTTGCATTGTGAGTGGTGTTACTATAGAGTAATACTGTATAGGCCTGCGTACAACAACGGCTTTTTAATAAAAAAAAGTATTTGTTAATACATTAATAACTTGTTGTTTAACTTGACCGTCGTCTATTTTTATACCATTTGTCAAATTATGTTATCTGCAGCCTTCATAATGTTTTCGTTTCAGAAGTAGTTAATATCAGTACCTACATCTAAACATGATAGTTACAGTATTCATGTGTCGTATCGTATTTTACTTGTACTTTTTTATGGTAACCCAATGTCCATATTTTAGCCATACGAATCTATATATGCACTTCAGGGGAACTTTTGGCCTAGCGTAGCATTCACCATCCTCTGTGTATGCTTGAATGGATTTCTTCAGTATCTCTTCCTGTACCACACACAGCTTGGATTCAGGTAATGTAAGATTGAAACAATAATTTATCTTATAGCCTACTTACCTACCACACTGTTCATGTATATTATATAGTTATACAGAAAAGTATAATATATAGGTATAATTATTACCTAACTAATTGACCGTATGCCTATATATACAGTATGTATGTAGATTTTTAAAAGTAACGTGTCCTACAAGGTAATAGTTTGAATGGTGTATAATTAATGGAGTTTTATCAACAAATGCACGTTACGTGTGCTTTAGTCTACATGTATATATACATTGGATCGGAAACATCACAATAACTCTTATATCAAATAATTATTAACTTATTGTATGTTGTATACTCTTTGAATAGAGGTGCTGCTCTGGCCTACACAATCTCATACATCACAAGTGTCACTCTCCACGTCATCTACATCTATGTCTCTGGGATAAACCAACCTACTTGGTCAGGTCGGTTACGTATTACACATTGTAATTTTAGTTACGGTTAGGTACTACAGTTGAATTTGTTTGTTTAGTTTTTCTTATTAAACAATTTAGGCCTTACACAATATGATAAAACGTATATACAGTACAGTAGGCCTACATACAGCATATATATATAACTGAAAAATCATATGCAAACGTACTGTTTTACTCATATCATATTATGAATGACAATAATATACATAGACATTCTGTAGACAAATAGTTTTACTGTTTTAGTATAGCCTACTGTCCATCAGATTGATAAATGATATAATTTTGTACAGTCAATAGTGAGCTATATAGAATAATTTTGAAGTGATATTATGCACTGTATAATGTACAGTATATCTATGATGTCCTAAAAATGGCCTAGAAAAGCAAAAGAAACTGTTCCAGAGCTGTAGAATTTTTCGTATAGCCTACTGTAACTACTGTTACAGTACTTCCCTTAGACACCAAATCTTGTATAATTGTAATTAACATGAGTTACATGACCATTCTGTGAAATGTGTTTATTATTGACATCCAATAGGTTGAACCTTCATCAAATATCTGGTGTTTGCCGCCGGCATAAGCATTGTTGAGGCGTGGGTGTTTGAGATAGGCATAATCTTCTCAGGTAAGTTAATCAACACCAAATATGATATGCATAATGATACTTAGTTCGTCTATTGGGTGTTCATCACGGACGGGTATCCACCCTTGCACATGCGCAATGCAACTGACCTAGATTAAGTTCGTACGTCTTTGTCAAAATAGACGTTCTAAGTCCTAACCACCACAATTTATCATAACCATTGCACAACAACCACCGCTGCCACCATAAGCACCACCCAACTAACCGCGCCACCTTCCGACCACTATTGGTCAACATCGCGATAATACGAGTCGGTCCGCCCGTCCCGCCTCCAATTTTCATCGGAAACGCATATATTTCGGATAAGTTCGGTACCCGGGTGAGGTTGGCCACATTCTCAAAGATGAGGATGTTGTTTTTGAGAAGAACCCTGTGCGTAATCAGGTCAACGGTCTGTCCATTGTCCACGGACACACAGTCTGTGCCAACACCGTGAATGTCGCCGCGATTCTCGACTAGCCATTTCGCGGCGTCGCCATGGATACCGGGATGGTGGTAAAGCGAGAACACCTTTGTTGGATCTGGAATTTCGCCCGGTCGTAAGCCGAACACCTGCAACATACGGAAAAGTGATAGGGCAGGGGCCTGGTTATCAATAGGCCGCGGGTTTCTTGTTGGAATACGTGTATATAGATTATACACCTGACACGATTGATTCAAATCAGTCGGTACAATATGACGGAGGGGTGCATGGGGTGTCCATTGACTGTCCAAGTTGATTCCGGGAGATGAGGGGTGGGGAGAGTTAGGCGGGCTTCACCCACTGGTACATGCATGGTCACCTCTCGAGGGTGGGGCACACTCGAGGATATTCCACTGGACAATGGGCCTATGGATCAACATGCATAGCTTCGTTTCATCCAGTCATGTGACCTTCGACAGAAGTGGCGTAATCCATGCATGCATTGACCGATGAAACATAATCAATTGCATGGTGTGAATACCCTAGCTACTCTGGTAGCCTACTTAGAACGTTGACAACCGCTGATCGTTGATTGGAACGATATCTCTGGTTATCAATGTTCGTGTTATGCATATTCGGAATGAAGTTGACTACACATGTAGCAACACACAAGATGAGAGTGCGGATGGAGCCCCAGGAAATAATGTTTACTCACAAATATACTCACTCTGTCCCTATCAGGCCAGCGAACCGACCAGTTGAAGTTGAGCATGACCATGGCACCGGTCGGTATCCGTCCGTTCGCCGCCTCCCAGGCCTTGAGATCGTCCACGGTTACCTCGTAGTCGTTGTTCTCCTGATGTTGGCAAAATGTAAAATACCTAGTAGGTATATCATGTTTTCCCAAACTCCCAAAACGAAATACCCAACAAAGCATCCAAACGACTAAAAAATCGTTGTCTTTCACGTAACGAGAATATTCTGTAGGCTACTAGGCATACCTATAGGCCTATTGGCATACCGGCTCTGAGCTGTACACCGACAAGACAAGAATTAACGCACTCAACTAATCACATGTAAAAGCGGACTGCATGATAGACCCAGGGTTTTGCCACTGAACGTGTGAAGGTGATCTGTTCCATGTTAATTGAGGCTATTTGGGAAGAACTAACTTACTCACTAACTTAACTAACTATATCAAACTAGTGACGACTCGCTATGTTAACCACACCCACCTCAGCTTTATCGCCAGCGTCAATCACCACAGCCTTGCCCGTGAAGTGAGTGATGGGTATCTCATCCACGTTGAGGCCGTCGGGGTAGAAATGACTGGGAGCATCAAAGTGAGTGCCGCCATGTTCCGCCGTCGAGAATTGCTTATGCAGCGACCTGCACGTATAGTATAGACCAGTTAACAAAATTGTCAAGCATCACCTATCTATCTACCTATCCATCTATCTATCCGTCCGTCCATCCATCCATCCATCCATCCATCCATCTTGTCTACCTATGTACCTATACACATAACTGTGGTGCACCGCAGACATTGGACCAATGTGATTCACCAAATTATTTTGTAACCTCTGACGCCTATGCTAAACTAAAACGCACGGTGGATCAGTGAGATAAGGTGGGTTTTCAGTCTTTGCAACTTTTCCCATCGACAAATCAATGTTCTCCGCTGATTCCTCGGGACTGTGGATTGAGTCCTCTACCTCATGGTCCAGTCATAGTGGCATAGAGGCATAGTGATTCGCAATCCTTGACCACTTGTTTTGGTCCGACGCGACTCACCGTATAAGCCTAAATTAGCTATGTCATTAGTGCTGTTCATAGTGCACTAATGTCCAAAATTACTCTAGTTTTACTGCACAATAACTACGCGCGTGATTTATCACTGCAGTCCAGCATCATATCGTCGATTTATCATTGTAGTCCAACTTTATAGTCTCTGCATTATGGTAGTGCGTGACCACTACATTGGAGCACCAGCGACATACGCACGGATACGTAGATATTTCGAAAACCGGATTCGATACAGAAAAAAATATTTCGATATATGATAGATGAATATCATATGGACAATTTTTGTCGATAATGTCCAGATCAAAATTGTACCAATCAGCCGCTACTGAGCATGCAATTGGAGCGGTAAACGACCGTCAGTCCCATGCATTCGACCAGTATAACAGCTACCGAGCGACGACGCCGCAGGTTACGAACGTTATGGTATCGATGATATCGATATATATAGCTATACACGCATATATAGACAACACACAATGAGCACACACCTAAAAGTATGTATACACTTACCAAAACACCTTGCTGGTGTTAAATACTTTTAGATCCCTGGATTTGGACTGAGCCGTTTGTCCATATAATATGTTATATAAAAGCTTTCAAAAGTTGTCCACGGAATTCAACATGTCTCAGGTTTCTGAGCACCGCAGCTTTGATATCATTATACGCCCTCTGTTCTATCATTATTGTACAGGAAATTCACATACGCACATATAATATTTTGTATACATTAATTATTAAGTCATGTAGATTATAAATGTTATACATAATTTTGCAGGTATTCTTGGTGTGAGAGAACTGGCAGCTTCATCCATCCTCATGCAACTCTGGCCAATTGTCGGATCGGTATGAGCTACCTATACATAGAAATCATTGTCTTTTTAAACACAAAAGTACACTTTGTAAGGTAGCCTACATGTTAATGAAGTAAATTGCGATGACATTCCCACCTCCGAATTCGTCATTAAATTCGGCCTTACAAAACCAGTCATGACTCAGGATACATGTACCATACCAAGGAAGTCACCATTTTCGGCATTCTTTTCATTAAGGAGTGCGCACCATGCACTATACAGTATGATCACTGTGGTTCGCACTTCGGTATCACCGATTTAAGACTGACAAATTTAGGCCTAGCACTTCGTATAGCTATATACACAAGGACTCAATGAGTTAGTATAGAAATAAAATATACCCATGCATAGTGGCTATGGCTATGAATATTATGTGAATAGCCTAGTTTGATATCAAAAGATAAAACTTCGGTATGCAGTATAATAATTTTTATATAAAGTTATGTAAATATATAGCTTAACCATTATATCCAACATGTAGCCTACCTTCTCGTATACTATAATTTAGGGCCTACTACGATATATTAAACTGTGTTCTGCAGCCTATTGAAGGTGTGGCGGACATGACGTCAATAAGGATTGGGTTGAGACTTGGGGAGATGTTACATCGGGCGGCCAGACTCGTCTGTAGGATAGCTCTAGTACTCGCTGGTAAATACATGTAAAAAAATAAAATGTGTGCATTTATATATACTTTCAGAATCTATCCATGTAGCCATGCAGGAATCTCGCAAATTACGCGTATACGGATGGAAAGCCTGGGAAGAATCCCTAGTTTTTGCATGGATCGACCCACCGAAAAGCTGGTTCGAAAAGCCGCGACACTGACCACTACACCACGAGGCTCATATAGGTCTATATATAGGCCTAGGCCGCAAATTCACGAGTAGTATAGACATAAGGATAAACATATTTGAACGTGTTGGCTGTACAAGTTATGCGCTATATGTACAACTTATGTGCATGTTATGTGCAAGATATGTGCAAATTTTGTGCACGTTATGTGCAACTATGTGCAAGTGGTGGGCAAGTTATGTGTAGTACCCTGGCATATCACATTGGGTGCGACATGATTGTGCTGTGTGTGCAAATTATGTTCAGATTATGTGCAAGTTATGACTTTGTGTAAACTTGTACCCCAGCGTTCTCAAGACCCATGCCCCAAAATTGGATATAATATATAGACTAGGTCTAAAACGGGACATAATCTACAAAATAGGCTCAAGCCTATAGACACAACCTGTACATAATTTGCACATTGTTGCACATAACCCGCACATAATTTGCGCATACTGTAAATCACATATTATGAGTCGAACACCAAACGGGATATCCCAGGGTACAACCGCGGTATACCTACACATAATTTCCACACAACTTGCAGGTAGTTGCACATAGGCTGCAGATAAGGTGCACACAATTTTCACATAAGTTGCATAATACTATATGCTACTCGTGAATTTGCGCCCTATGTACTAATCAAATCACCTAGTAGTTTATCAAATGGAGCTAGCTGATTGGTCAATCGCTGTTTATCCTCAGTAGGTATACTACTATTCACGTTTGTTCAAATGCATGTTGTTATCGTTTAGGGTAATTGCTCTGTAGGTGTTGTTGATGATTTAATGGCTTAGTAATTATTATTCATGTTTATGTTGTTGTTGGGGTGGTGGTGGTGGTGGTGGTGGTGTTTTATACTATACGTATACTATGTATATATGCTATAGTAAAATCATGTACATTGTTGCACATTTCAGTGATCATTGGCATCATGACCGCCGCTTTTCTCCTCGGCTTGAGGAATATATATACTTCCCACCATGTTCTCCACAAACCAGTTTGTATTCATATGACTATGTCAGCCTACTTGTTCAGATATTATTATGTATATGTATTAGTCAAATATCACACTTTCCTCATCAAATAGTATGTACATACATATCCGTGTATTTCGAATCAGGTAAATGCTGATGATATTGTTTAGTTACGGTAGCCTAGGCGATATCAGTAAATTTAGGCTATGGTCACAGCACATATATGAGTACTTAGGCTACTTAGCCATATAGTCACGTGCCTAAATTGATATGTTGTGTTTTTGTTTACAGAGACATTCTCGGTCTGACCAACAATCTCATGTACGTGTTTGGCCTCGTCTGTTTTCTTACGGCAATGAAGGTGTGCAAATACGTATATATATATTGCGTACAGTAGGCCTATGTTATCACCGGCAGTCCTTGTAGTGGGTTGGTTTTTCGATTTTGTGAAATTGCAAGTCACATTGGTCATGAGTATCTATGTATCTGTCAATCATTATGACGTGGTGATCACGTGATATTACTCCATCGACGGTAGGCGTAGTTAACCTACCTCGGCGTCGTGGTTCCCCTACTTTTGTTTTCGATTATTTGACCTTGAAATTTAGACTTGGTCTACTTAATAGTGTTAACCTTAAACAATGGCACACACCCCGGAAATTTATAGATTTGCATTGGCTGATAACGTACTAATACATGTGAGGATCTCGTATATGGGACCTAATCTTGCACCTAGGTCCCAAAAATGATACCTAATCCACAAGTTAGGTCCCAAAAATGGGACTTATCTTACACCTAGGTGCCAGACGAGACCCAATTCACGACCTAGTTCCCAAAAATCAACCGGATCCAGGACGTAAGTTGTGACGTAAGTTGTGAATTAGGTCTCATGTTTGGGACCTAGCTGTATGTAAGAGTAGGCCTCATCTTTGGGACCTATGTCCCAGATTAAGTCCCTCTTTTGGGATATAATTTGTGGATGAGGTCCCATTTTTGGGACCTAGGTTTAAGATTGGGTTCCAATTTTTTGCGACCTTTTGGGGAAGATTGGTCCTGGATTGGGTATCTTCTCGGGACCTATGTTGTGGATTAGATCTCATTTTTGGAACCTAGATTGTGAAACGTCCTATTTTTTGGGGACCTATGTTTAAGATTAGGCCCCTTATGGTTACTTATTACACATTACTGATTAGGCTTACACGTCAGTTTAGCATGGGTACGGTACCATTCGCAATTATATTTATGCATTGAATCATAGTCCGATATATATGTAGCCTATCCCACAGAGGGTAACGGATGGGATATTCGTGGGGTGTGGGAAGCAGACATATGGAGGCCTGGTCTCATTTGTTGTGTACGTGTTAGTGACTGCGCCAATCACCAGTTGCCTTACATTCCTTACTCCGCTCAGGGTATTCGGTAAGTTCATACACTTTCAGTATTAGCATTTTCTTATCTATCATTAGACCTTTCATAATAATACTTATAAATTTGTAACCAAATACGGTAGGGACCTCTACCGTAGGGTATCCACTGAGCCTCTAAGTATTGTGGCTTCATATGCTGGATGAATATCACATATCGACACTTTTTGTCGATAATGTCCAGATCAAAAGTGTACCCATGAGCTGTTTCAGAGCACGCAAGCCGAGCGAACATTCAGTAGGTCTACACAGTACAGTACAGTACAGTACAGTACAGTGCAGTACAGTACAGTACAGTACCGTAGGCCTACAGTACAATACCGGTATATAGCGCTACACATTGTATATCGATGACGGAACACACGTCGCCCAGTCTGCTGCAGATTGCGAAGTTAATGGTAGTGATGATGATGATGATGATGAGTGTAGGTGGGTGGGATATAGTGTGTGTGTGGGTGAGTGGGGTCAAGTGTGGGTGGGAGGGGTAAAGTATGGGCGGAGTAGTGTGGGTAGGTGGGGTGTGTGGGTTAGAGGGTGGGTGTGTAGGGTAGATGAGTGGGCTATAGTGTGGGTGGGAGGGGTAAAGTATGGTGGAGTAGAGTGTGCGCGTGTGGGGTATAGAGTGTGGGTGGATTGGGTAGGTGTCTGGGGTAGAATGTGGGTGTATGAGTGGGAGATCGGGTAGAGCGTGGGTGGGTAATGTAAAACTTACATAATTGATACTATATTTAATACGTTTTAATATGGGTCGGTTTTTAATTCCGGAGTATGCTTCTTCCAGGATACTGGTGGGGAATGTGTGCAGGGCTGGGAGTGACCGCTCTCGTCCAGCTAGGCTTCATCCTGCGCACTGATTGGTCTAGGGAGGCAGATCAGGTCAGATGGATTATAGGTTATCAAACATTTAACCACTATAGTCTATTGGGCTACAATAACATACACCGTACCATGTAGACTATAGAATGATTGGTCCAGGGAGGCAGATTGGGTCAGTACGCACGGTACATGACACATTTTATAGTCATCACCCAGTTAACAGCGAAAATTGGGCCGACGATGGGCCAACGGTATCATTGGGCTATGGTTGCGTTGTCATAGTTGGCCGGCCCAATGTCGGTCCACTGTACTAAATAACATCCGCAATCCCAAATTTCGGTCGTCGAGTACAGTAACCTACAGGGGCTGGGACATCCTCATCCTGCGCACTGATTGGTCTACGAAGGCAGATACGGTATACTAGTTCAGTAGGCTACCGCATTTGATAGTCATCGGTACAATAGAAGTTGTAGACATGTACAGTATATTATGTTGTAGTTATATGCATGTACATAACGTATAACTTGGGTGTATGACTGTAATGTCGATGAACATACAGCAACTTCAGCAAATAACTTTTTAAAAGATCAACAGCTTTTAAATAGCACAGAATGCATGTATTAGTTGGAATAATATATAGTTGGTTTAATAATGACTATATATTTTTGCTTAAATATAGGACGGCCTTAGATAATATATCTGTTTATATGTTTGTTTGTATAGGCACAAGTACGTGCAAAAGTCAAGACCAAAGGAAATTTAGACCACATTTACACGGAATCCAGTCGTAAGTGTTTTTACAACAGTTAACCTACATTTTAATTCATCATCACCATCAATAACCTGTTGGAGGGGGTGCATGGACAGCTCTACACAACTTAGATCCAGCGTACATGTCAAGGATAGCTCTATACAACCTAGATTCTCTGAGCTTCCACATTTACAAGGACATGGTTAAGAACGACAATTCCCTGAGTATTATGGGGGGGGGGACTGATGTACGGTAGTTCGGACAGCTTGACTTCGGTGGTCAGATATGTGTTACGGATTGATGAGTGGGAACGTAGGCTTATGTACATAAATTTAAATGTTGTACAATATTGCAGCCCTGCTATCGGACACCACACCGCACAGTAACGACTCCGACGACCAAATGGGTATAGCACTGCATAAATGGCTCTATATCTGGGTGAAAAAAATTTTACAGGCCCAATTACACATTTTTAGAGTCCCAAGACAATTCCGCTTCTATTTGAACTATTTTCGAAAACCTACTTATCGCTATACCTTACTCCTATCCCTAGGTATAATTGCAAATAATTATACTTTCGACAAATTTTTACTTTCTCATAAAAATTTTCGGATATGCAGCTGAAATGTCCACTCCGTCACAGTCCCCACACGTGTTTATTGTATATATCGCCATGGTAGATTTAGTAAAACATGTATTTACACGGCATGCCTTTTTATTTGTTTTATACCATTGTTATATTGTAGCATAGGACAATTATTTCCGTAAGATTGCAAATATTTATATCCGTCTATTGATATAAAAATGTGTCCCCGAGTTAGTGGTCCACTCTGTCACAATGAATAAATATGGTGTGCGGAAAAAATTAGACCGAGTTTCTTTATATTTTACGCAAGCGCAGTAACAACCTGACATATTTAGACATTTTGAAACAACGGATATCAACCATCTTCGCAAATTTAATCAAAAAACATAGTATCTTCTTGAGGTGAGTGCCAGGTTATGCTTTTAAAACATCCACTCGGTCACGCCAAATATACAGACTAGAAATATAGTGTATGTGACTGTAGTAGCCAGACAAAAGTATAGCGAAATTCCAGGAAATAAAAACAAATAATAATTATATTATATGTATTCAGTATGTTTGTTGTGCCGGATAATAGACCAATTCGTCCACTCCGTCACCGGTCCACTCTGTCACCTTGTTTTTGTGACAGAGTGGACCAAATGTGTGACGGAGTTGACTGATTTTGTGACAGAGTGGATTGAATTATCCAGTACAATATAATTGTAATTTTTATGGTTTGAACCTAGTTTTCTATATTATTACACACCCAACGATCATTGCAAGATGTGCTATGACATATGCATACACATCTCGCAACAAGCAGTGCTTGCTGGCTCGGTATTTGTGTGACGGAGTGGACGATTTGTGTGACGGAGTGGACCATTGGGTGACCGAGTTGACTGCTTTTGTGACGGAGTGGATCCAATTATCCAGTACTTATATTGGTCATTTTTTTTGTTTGAACCTAGTTTTCTATATTATTATTACACACCCAACGACCCATGTAAGATGTGCTATGACATAAGTGAATATACTCACATCATACAGTGCTAACTGGCATAGGGTTTGTGTGACGGAGGGGACGATTTTGTGCCGGAGTGGACCATTGTGTTTCGGATCTTGTGACGGA
>WNLI01170764.1:0-14209 GCA_025802215.1 Wirenia argentea | reverse complement strand
CCAACACCGTACACCCAACACCGTACACCCAACACCGTACACCCAACACCGTACACCCAACACCGTACACCCAACACCATACACCCAACACCGTACACCCAACACCGTACACCCATCACCGTACACCCAACACCGTACACCGCTACATGTGGTGGGCTACATGATAGGCTAATGGTAGTGATAGGCTCCATGTAGGCTATAGCCTATAAGCCTTAGTTTACTGTACTTTACTGTATTAGGCTAATATTATATTGTAGGGACAAAGCCTTATCTTTTCTCACAGAAGGACAAAAACCTTACCTTACCTTTTCTAACAAACACCAATCGCTCATAATCAACCCTATCAATTGAAATTAAAAGACGCAAGTTCCACAGGTCTGTGAACACGAAATACAAAACCAACAGTCATGCAGTTTCAAACAATTGTGACCACGTTTGCAGCTGGGACACCATACAGGCCCACCAAGTGGGAATACACTATGGCAGACAGTGTTTACCCAACGTGATATCTGTACTTATAGAGAGGCTCGAAACATGTTCGGCCGTAAGTCGTAGCCCGAGCGATGGCCTCGAATCGATAGGTACTCTCGGGGCGCCCTTTCAATGACCGAACATGAAGGAACGAACAAACGGAATGAACGAATGAACGACTGAATGAACAACGCATTGTATTTGACGACGTTCTACTGTACTTTTACGTAACGTCAATATAGGCAAATTCTGCAGAGTCTTTCACAAACCCCGCTTTTGGCGGGCCTGGCGTGGACGTTTTGAAAATGCACCGTATCAATCACGAAATTCTAAACAGATGTTATACTTTTCTTATCCTGAGATGGGAGGTTCTTTATACGTACGTACATGCAATTACATAACCACGAATACATAATTATAGGCTACAGTAGGTACTGTATTGTTGTGAGCATGTAGTCCGGTTAGAAAAGATAGAATTGTGGCGAAAGGTCGGTAATTAGGCCTACACAACAAAATACGTTAACCGGACAATGTCATGTCCGCCGCGTCGCCCCTGGCATTTGGCAAATTGGCAGTGGTCACGGTGCAGTGGTTTGTTTATTTTACGATTATAGCGGCGGGTCGCAACTGGATGTCGGCAGCTTTGAAACGCCTACGAATATAAATACAAATTTCCAGTTAATAGAGCTCTATCTTTAGAATGGTAAATTCTGGATCACTACTCCTCATATGTTTCTCATGATTTCGATACCAAATATGCACTAAAAGGTATAGTGTAAGCTGACGGGATTTACGATAGGTTAAGGCAGGGACTGATGGACGGGGCTCATGGTATAGCCATATAGCCTAAAGGCCCTAAAATGTCACGTTTTTTACTTTACATGCGCGGGCCTCACAGTAGCGATATATATAAAAGGCTGCGAACGAACAATCGAATGAACGAAAGAACGATCCAACCAATCAACGAATGAACGAACCAACCAACCATTGATGCTTAATCAAATGATCAATCAAACGATCAATCGAATAATCAATTGTATCAATAATCAAATGACCAATCGAATGATCAATCGATTGATCAATCAAAAATGACAAATCGAATGATCGATTGATTGAATTCCATTGAATGATCAATTGAATGACCAATCAAATGATGCAATGGAACAATTGATCAGTCAAAATGCAAGATTTCAACGACGATACAACGATCAGTGATGTGGACGTACTGTACCTACGGTACACGACGGAACTCATGTGTACGGCATGACTATCCAATATTTAAAACATCCTTTTTTTATTTACGATGAATGCATATGGATGGTTGAAGCCATATATATCTACGGAGTGGAATCTAGTACCGTTATATTTTTCGGATACTTATCAGACATTTTCGCAGCAAACCGCGTGTAAAATTATATTGCCAGCGGAATTAGTGTCGACGTAAGCGTTTGATATATCAGATTGTGGACAATCGTCTGCTCAGAATTGGCTGCAAATTGCCGGTTCCCTTGACATATACGGTTGGTAAACCGTTATTTGGGACTGTAATTGCCGCCCGAGGACAAGCTAGGTTAGCTAGCTCACAACTTACACGAAATATCGACTACTGTAGTTTAAGTAAGTGGACTTAATGCATGGGTGTCTTTATTATATTCCTGGGATATACTGTATATTGTATTTCTAGTTCCATACTATTGTGTCACGATAGCCAGACATTAAATCAACGTCTCATAACACTTCCACGAAACATAAATTATAGTGTTTGGACGGGTACGAATCGATTAGACAGAACGTTACAATACGTGATAGGCTCTCTGTAAAATTAATGTAGGCCTGTATACGTAACGCTTCGTTTGTTAATTTCGACTTAATTTACATTATTCCGTAGGTTGCTCACCGCAACTTCCAGGAACGGTTCGATTTGTTAAATTGAGTAGACCTAGGCTGTCCCATAATAATCTATATACATATACACGTATTGGTTTGCTAATTAAGTACTAGGTCGAAATATCCCTAAATAATTTATTGTTGGCGTTGGTTGAATTCGCTGGGCAGATAAGCGCCAAAACCCCGCAAGCGACATCCTAAAATGTTATGACACCAGCGGCTACGGATGCGCGTTTGTGATTTTGTAGTGCTTGACTACAACGCATAATATCGATTACCAATTGCGTTTTATTACTGAACATACCAGATTGTCACATACGTGCAATAACTTTAGTATTTTGTATCGCTACGTTTGGGAACTAAACTACTAATCAAATTATACAGAGTGTTCAGCGAAATAAAATAAATCACATAACGCACCCGCACTTAGTCAAGCCATCCTATGATTTTTTATGAGATTCATGAGATTGGTTAGTATCTGAATAGGGGACTTCTGAGTTAGGATCATAAAATCGCCTTATGGTCTATGGTGAGGGTATTTGCTTTAATATACAAAGTAAGTGCAAATGCGCGTGTATACATGTACCAGCATGTCTGTCGGGGTTTGCGAGTCTCGGAAAAGGTCTGTTATATGGATTTCCTTGCTCTTCTCCAAAGACATGCCAGTGTGATTGAATTTTTTGCAGTGAAAATGTAATTGTGTGAAAAATTGCCTTGGCCGGGACTTGAACCCGGGACCTTCTGCTAACAGCGCGCACACTCTACCAACTGAGCTACCAAGGCTCAGAGTAGCAGAGCACAGTTCGGATTAAGTATCCAGCCGCAACAATTTTTTTCACATATTGGAGTGGACGTGCGTGTTTATCTGTAGAATGTCTACATGCACCTGATCTCAACAATCAAACTCGTTACATTACTCCCCTCCAAAGTTCAAACGTGATCGTTCTAATGGGCGGAAACGAACGGCATGCGTAATATACAATTCTACATATTACACGCCAATAACATACTAGACTATAATATTGTGATATTTACCAGTGTTACCACTAAAGTAAATTTGAGTTGCGTGACATCAAATGTAAAACACGACGTGCTTTCGCTCACCACGCAACAATATTTGATTACTTTGATGACATTGTCATCATACGGACTCTCGCCGAATGGTTATGTCAGTAAAAGTTCGTGTCACACGAAGGGTTTGTCCCCCAAAGAGTCGTGATTTCGTTTGAACAATATTCTATACATATCTATGGATCATCGATTTACCATAGACTTTATGTGTCTACATGAAAGTCAGTAAAAGTTCATGTCAGAATAATTTCTTCTCCCAAAAGAGTCGTGATTTTCTCAACATAAAATTGACATTTCCGGCGCATATCGAAGTACAGTGTGTGTCGCTAAAAGTTCGTCTGATATACATGTTTGGCTCAAAAGAATCTATAAAGAAATGGGGGTATAGCCGTATTAGTCTGTACTAAAATATACACACATATGTGGCAACACACTTGTAAAGACTAATTTAAAATACGAAAATGATGACACAAATCTAGTTTTGTTTCTCTTTAAAAGTGCCATTTCCTGTATCGAATTTACGACCGGGTTTTGTCATACGGTGTAAGGCGCAGGGACTTGTCGGTGGATTCTTCTGCTCGACAACGTTATACTGTACATGACGCCTTTGATGGCGAAATGTCATGTAAAATTGTCATCAAAGGGTTTACGCTGAAAAAAATCGAGTCATCCAAAGTTTGCGTCCCAAAGAGACGCGATTTACTCCGATAACCTTTACATAGACTATATTACAGTGTAAGGATCGAATTGCGATCATTACTCTCGCCAGTATGCACAAAACAAATCGTCCATCAAAAAGTTTTGAATCGGTAAGGAGTCGTCATTTTCATATGATAACATTTCCGGATTTTATTTTGATGATGTCGTGTATATATTATGCTGTCTAACTACATTGTTGAAGATTGTCTGCTATTATCTGCACCTTGAGGCATTATCAACGTATATTAATAATTAATGCCTGACTATAACACTCTAAATTGCCACACTATCTCATAATGAAAGATTAAATGCAAGAAACGCGAAAGAAACCGTAATTCTCATTAACACATCGTGCCACAGAAAGTTTTTGTCCTATAGTCTAAGGATTGTGGTTTTATCCTTAAACGTATTATTTGCGAGCGGACGGGTTTCTTTTATATCCCCTGGACAACCCGCGTTGATAAAGCTTGTTTTCATAGAAATCATGTTGGACAAACGTTATATTACAGCGTTAGCACGAAGCGACCCATTCTTGCAACGTTCCATAAATGACTCGGACAGGCATGACATTGTCCATGCAATACGACGTGGTCATTTTTATATTACACTCGTACTCAAGATTAAAACCCATATTTTGCACCAAAAAAGATTTTTTTCTAATACCGCTTGCTCGAGACGCTTTCACATATATTCACATGCATAGACAATAGAGGCATTTGGCGATATTTGTGTAGCCTATATATGTGTAATAGGAAGAAGAGGTAACATAGCCCGCGGGGTGTACGCCTAATGCCGTCTTATGTAACGCCTAATCCGAAAAGTAATTGAAAAAGCGAAACCCCCGTAGATAAAAACATATGGCGTATTCGATGGTGCCGATTAGGTATCAACACGTTAGGTAATGTTTACATCTTTCCAAAATTGTGTATTATGATGTACATTTAATTTGTTGGGTATGTATTTTTTATTGATACAATAAGGTACCTATATCGCTACGACATCACGGGGAAGTGGTCCTTATCGGCCTAGCGTATATATGAGGGTTACTTGCGTCAGCGAGATATGTTTGGTAGGTTTCTTTCTTGTATTACAAGTTAAATTTATAGCCTATACATTACCTATAACATGATGTGTTGAGTAATAACCACGTGTATACCAAATTGCATCTAATGTGTTCCTAATATTGTCCTAATTCGAATAAGCGTAAATGCTGTAATTGCATCGTCTTGCAATTTGTTGTACTGCCTCGAGCGTTGCGAGGAATGGATAATATTATATCAAGCAATTTCGATAATATTCCTATCTGACTTCCTTGAAAAATTGCGCCTGTTGGTGTAAGTTTTTACATTCAAAGCTGATATTTTTAAATGAGTTTTTGTACCGTACTTGCAGGAATCAGCACACAATACTTTGTTCGTCCTTTAGAACATGAAGATACGTCTTCTGTCCCGAGTCATGCGCCTGCCCCGATTCATCTGTCGATACGGTACCTAAGATTTTCCAAGCCTTGGCTGTACCTGTAAAAAATTTCCTCAATAATTGTCTGCCCGTTATAAAATATATATTCGTTTTTCACATTTACAATTGCGGCATTTACAATTTACAATCTTTAGTACATCCCCATTCACTATCCAATATATAACACTCCCACAATATTTCACGCGGCAGACGACAGTACTATTAACCATAAAGTACCTAACCCAGACCATACGTCGTACCCTAACCGATATACATAGATAGGATGTGATAGGTGTATGATAGAGGAACGACGGTCAATTATTAGGCAGACCGATAAAGAAAATTGACTGCAAATTACCCCGACCTATACGCCGCGGAAATAGCTACAGTATAGAGGGTA
The DNA here is from genome assembly GCA_025802215.1 of Wirenia argentea. NCBI lineage: Eukaryota > Metazoa > Mollusca > Solenogastres > Pholidoskepia > Gymnomeniidae > Wirenia > Wirenia argentea. The sequence goes on along the minus strand of WNLI01170764.1, from coordinate 8,223 downwards.
GATATGGACGGGTATAGATATAGCGAAGGGTTTGTGGCCGTGCACGTCCATGGACTGGACAGCGCAGTGTATTAACGGCGTATGCCTACTGGATATTGGTGCTGTGGTAAGCGCCGAAATCCTGTTATTCGCCTGCCGTTTTTGCGATAAGAACCTTATTCGCCCGCAGTTTTTCTGTTACAATATATAAGTAGTATAATGCACAGAAACTGCACGCAAGTAACATTCTTCTAAAAAAATCGCTGCGCTAGTTTAGTTGGGTAACGAGATCGGGATGGTTTAATTAGTTTTGAATGCTTGACTATAATTATCACGTTCGTGACCGGACTGAGCCCATACATCGATTTATTTGCCGAGGTCATCCTTTTTGCGACGACAGTTTGATCTGAAAACTGCGGCATAAAAATAAAGTCATGTAAATTTGAATGTGTTGAATGTTACAATAACAATCTATTTATAGAAACATCGTCATACATCAGTGTCTCCTTGGGAGATGAAATTATTAATGCGCGCATTTGTGATAAGCCATCCGCTGAGCTCAACTTCCCTATTAGGCTATATTGATAAGCATTATGTCTGCGGTCATTGCTATCACACCACGATGATTATAGACTACAGACAGTGACGAGCATAGCCGATATAGATACTGGCCAGTTTCATAACGATACCAATACATTAATACGTATAGACTATAGATCAATTATTATATGCAGGTCTCATGAGAACGTGACAGATTCTCTGGGATATCAGTCGAATATCACCCGTCACATCTACGCCTACTGGGTCCATGGCTGGGTGATTGTTCTCCCCACTGAACACTAGCCTACATTCCATATTTGTGGAAGAGATTTCGTGTGAACAAAATGAATCGTCAGAAAATGGCACACGTATCCATGGATGCTAAGGGTTTTCGCCTGGAATTGAAACGTATAGTCAAAAGCGCCTTGGACATAACTTCTGTGGAAAGATTAATAAGACTTAATTATATTACACAACGTATTTTATGACGTAATATTTTGTCATATCGAATGACGTATTTAATAATGGCGGATTTCAATCATATTTCATGGGGTAAAACTATGACATGACGTCATCATGAATGTCAAGTCATATTTCATGACGTCATAATCATGGCGTCATATTATTTCATTGCGTCATATTTCATAACGGCATATTTAATAGCATCTACTGTACGACTGAGATATCGAATTTGTCGTCTATCCATGCCACCAACTAACCACCATTTTGCAACCGCCAGTCTCCGCGGACACAGCAGCTATGTTTCTGACGCCATTTATAATTCAGGCCATCCCGGTTCCACTGATAGAGTTCAGTGAACATAGCGTGAATAATTCGTCACAATCATTCAGTCCCTCGAGACACTCAAGTATTGGGTAACTATTAAATATGCACATTATCGTCTGATAGATGGTCACTGAGGTATTGAAACAGCTTTAAGAATGTCCCGACGGGTGAATTAAATATTAAGTAATTTGTATTCGGCACATTACTTATTATACGCGAGTGATGTCTCTGCTGAGAAATCGTATAATTGGCGAGGGAATTCATCTCGTATACAACGAGTGAAGACAATCTTGCATATATTTTTATAGACAGACATGTATAGCGATGGCCAAGGAAATAAATATTACGCAATTTATTTTGTACACGATAACATTTTACTTACGGTATCTCCGGAAATCAAATCAGCGATGGGCATATTCATACTGGTCATTGACCTCGTACGTAACGGGTGGCGACAATGGTGTATTATACGTAGACAAAGATATAGCGATGGGCATATTAATACGTCACTGATCCATCATTATACCAGCCTCGTGAGACAATGACCGATTTCTATTCTATGAGGCCATCGTCTATAGTCGCTGATGGCCGGAGAGTTGAAATCACGTTATCGTACTGGTGTATCATGAAATAAATATTACGTACTGTATAATATTCGACACTACCTAGTTGATAACAGTATTTCATACCATGTAGAGATGTGTTCGGGATTTTGATTTGGGTAAAAGCAACATTTACGAGGAAAGTATATATCGTCGTATTTTTAAGGTAGGTAGAAACTATTCTACTTTTGGTGGTCAAGGTACGAGTGAAGACATCGAGAAACACAACGACGACAGCGGACATCGAGTATTTACGTTAACGCAAATAACAACATCGGTGCAACGACACATATAACAAAGCTAACAAAAACACTAGATTGCGCCATAAATCCTGGTACTCAAGACTGCCATGGTTTGTGCGACACCTCGCAAAGAGTCAGCGAATATGTCGAATTCTGTACGAGATGTATATTTACGTCAACCTCCATGACAGCGTCGGCGCAACACCGCGTATAACGAAACTAAGAAAGACACTATTGATTGCGCCATATAGCCTACCCGAGACTTATCTGAATAGTATATATATCTGCGGCACATCGGAAAGTTCGTGAACATGCTTCTCTGCAGACCCCAGCGCGGCGACGTGAACGTTGATTAATTACGCTAACGTGTCGAACGGCATCGGCGCAACTCGGCGTATAAAGGACCTACCAGGAAATTTATAGATACGTCATAATTATATCGCGTCATAATATATAGTACTCAAGACTGACCTGAGTAGTCCGAGTGCGGCACCTCGCCGAGTCAGCGAACACATTGAGTTCTGTAGACCCCGGCGACTGAGGACACTGGTCTATGTCCACCTTCTGTAGGTCGATATCGATGCCACTCGTGCCTCTGAAGGTAGAAAGCGAACAAACTATTTAAAATGAACACCATACTATACACAGCAATTTATGAGGTGGGTGGAACCACAGACTTTGACCATTACCTTGGTCCGACGTGGTTCAACTACCTTGGAGCATCTGGCGTCAATGATAAACTGAGTCGCGGATGATCAGTGGAAGGGTTGTCGGTGGCTAGGGTTTCGCGATCCCCCCCCCACCCCTCCCACCAAGTCAATGTTCTCCGCCGATTTCTCCTAGAAAGAGGAAAGGAGGAACAAACTATAACAACGTACTAATTTGTTTTCCTTTTCTTTTCACGTTCTTCCATGTGCGCTATACGTTGTCGATTGTTCACCTGAAAACTGAACAATATTTCGTAAACGTAATTTAAAGGAGGAATATACATACAATTCAACCCATTGCCATACACCAACCTTAAAACACGTGTCAAAAAACTTGACATAATCAAGTTTGAGGATGACGTTAGAGGAGTATTGTCGGCCGGCCTATAGATGCTGAGTAATGCATCTTTCTTTTCTTTTCTGTAAACGGTCCATACATGGTCTGGATCTTATCTGGGTTCAGATGGATCGTGCTCCCTTTGTAGGGAGTTTTTTTGGCAAGTTCATTTTGAGGATCGTAATCCCTGACCGTTTACCACTTGTGGTCCGAAGCGGCTTGCTAAGCTACACGTCTCGATAACAAACACACATACACCACCACAATTTTATTTCTCACTATATGCTTATAACAAGTATAACACACTCCGTATACAGTAGTAGTAAAGGTGGAGTAACTGTGTTATTTCGTACAGAAAGGTCACTACAAAATAACACGCTCATACGTGTCTAAGATTCATTGTAATTGTTATTTGGAAGGTCAACTGGTAATGTCTAAATTGCATGACAATCTCAGTACTTCCGCTCTACCAGCCCATACACCTACAGTATTACTGTCGCTATATAGGCCCTACAGACGCGTATTAAACACTGTATGTACGGGAGACATAATTGCATGTAATTAGCTTTAGTCGCCAACGGGAATGTCTCGTAGTAATTGAATTGTCTGAGTCAGTGGATCTTCTAACTAAACTATCTGGGTGTGAGACGGGTAAAAATAATTAATGAGTGCACTATTGTTGTAATTCTCTTGTTTTCTTATCTCGTCGATATTTTTGTTAATAATTTAGTGCATCATTTGCATGGGAACTTGGGGATATGTACCACGGTTACGTGGCATGGCTTGAGCAATTAATGCATGGTATTATCGTATATCCTTTGCAGCAGACCCTCAACCTTGCATTGTCCCTGAGGCATGTACAAGATCCTGTTGGTAAAAAAAGGTCAGGCAGACCATATTTCACATAATATTTTGTTTTACCACATCACCCTTTTTTATTTTCGCGTAGATGTACAATTTCACAAATATGTATCTAATCGCATAATAGGATTAATTTATAGGTACACACCGGGAATTTTTAATACACTAAACGATCATAGTAACTGTTAAACCCGACATCTGTAAAGAACGTGGTAATCCTTTTAGAAATGAATAGCAATTCGTGGCGTCACTGAATCTTTGAATGTAAAATTAACCCGTTAATGGCTGGAGTTTTATTTCTATTATAAGCATATTTGTGAAACAGTCCGTATGAGCCGGGAAATAGCCGCACAGGGTGCATGTCGTACCAAATTGCCTGCACTCAACGTGTCACACATAGTCAATGAACAAAACGCTTATTATCATCGTCATCGCCGTCGTCGTCGTCGGCATCGTCATCATCATATCGTAAGAATAATAAAAAAATATTATTAGGGAACTCAGACACGTAATCAACAAATCAATAAAACAAAAAAAAACTCATCTTAATGCAAATGCACACTCCAGTGAATAATATCTACATCGTCATTGGTCGCTGATTATAGCAACGTACCAAGTTGAATCCTAATCTGTGATTGGTCGGCTGACTACAGTGGCACATCAGTACTACTCGCGTTCCAATAACCACCAAATCACAAAACCACGCGATAACAGCTCCCATTCCTGCACCAAAAAACTCTAACCGGAAATACATTTACCCTCTCCGTCGGATACCCACGGCCGCATTTCCGGTTCTGGTCACGTGATGTCGATAAACCAGGATTAATGGCTAGACTATCGTTTGATCTGCCAGTTGTGTCCGTGTGATTTATGTACAGTGAGCTATTTAGTGGTTTAGCCCTGTGGTTTAGCACATGCATCACGTACCCTGTGTTCCCTATACTTGTATGTGATTGTTTTGTTATTCAACTTCAGTTTATAGTACATGAATCGACTGAATGAAATCGTCGTATTTAACTGTTTAGCACACGTAACACGTACTCTACAATATATGTTATCTACAGCTGTCCGGTGTTTGTTTTTTCATTCAACCAAATTAAGTACGTGTATGATGAGTATGAAATCGTAATGTGTAGCTGTTTAGTACATGTATCACGTATGCTATAATGCTATTTACTGTTATTTTGCTCGAAAGCTATTTAGTGTAGCCTACGTGAAACGTTTAGTGTGCGCACATCGTCGTTTCTACACCGCACGTGGATCTCCGATGACCGTTAAAATATTTTTTTTCAATATTAGGCCTACGTTTCGTGGCCGTGCAATATACGATGCATCTCATTAATACACTTTACAGTCTCATATTAAATTTCTCTGAAAAAATCAGAGCCTCTGACGGGATCGAACCCTCGACCTTCTGTTTCCCGGACATAATTATGCTATATACCAACTGAGCTACGGCTTATAACTTACTCGCCCGCTGATACACATGGATATGCTATGTATGGCCTAATTTTCACGATCCATGCATGCGGGAGGTGGGGGGTTACACATTTTCTCTGAGCAAAGGGGAGTCGTGGTGTGTTCACTTTGCAAAAACTTCTATGTTTCTGTGGACTTTGCCGGCGCAGTTTTTAATATTAGTTTTTAGAAGGCACTCATTACGCGTACACGATCTACGCGATCGGGATTAATATGTGTGCACAAACTGCACATGTATGCATATAAAATATGAAACAATTTATGAAAAACACAACCGGCAAAAAATATGGACGTGTAAACTTCCCTCTGTGCCGCCCCTGGGGCATACCGTATCATGTGCACTCTTATGCAATTCTGTCACGTTTAGGGGTGACGATAAAACTTGCCATTTAACTGCATGGCACGTCGGAGCGTGTGTTTTATTATCGATGCAAATCAATTGAGCCGTATATCGTGTTACTGTGTAGTATTACGTTGCCACTTGCCTGTAAATCTGCTAATAGTTACAGTAAGTTGGGCGACGTTAAATAATGGATGCTGCCCAACAAATTCAAGGCATATACTGTAGCCCCCCCCCCCCCCCCTCTATGCATGGTTAGCTAGACAATAGTTATTAGGCTACATCCTTGATAGAGGGGAGATATTTTTACGGGAGATTTTTCTGACTATGAACATACACATGAAAAGAAGAAGGAACCTAATTCACACAATATAACGGATGTTTGCATTATTCTTAGCGATTTTTACATTAAGTTACGATAAGAAAATAACAAATGCGTGTAACTTATTCAGTTTCGGTATTAACATGTGGTCCATTAATTAACTTCGTTCCCAACGACATTTTTGACAATCAACATAATATATAATGTGCCAAATATCACCATCTCCAGTTAGTGTCTCTGAATCCTAATGTTTCGGTCGCGTGATCGCGTGTGACTGTGATCACGCAAAGCGAATCATTTTTTCGCAGATTGCGGTAGTTTGAGGTAGGCTAAGTCATGGTAGGCTAAGTGGTAACATTAGGGTAAAAATGCTTCAGTCATTAGGTCTATACTTTGTGTTAATGGAATGCGAAACCTAATTCAGTTAGTAGTAGGAACGTTTCATCAATTTTATTTGAAGTAAAATTTTATAACTCAAATATGCCGTTGTATTAGGCCTATATGTCTAAGATTGCTTAGAATGACATCCAAAGACAATCAAATATCTAATCGAAAAGCTATAGCCTGAGGTCCGAGGCAAGAAAAACATTATTACATAAATATAATGTCATATTATATAATATCGAGAGAAACAATGTGGATAGACCTGCGGACATGTCATGACAATCTGTAATTTGTTCCACGGAAAATTGAGTAAAAAATTGTGCAACTGCTTGATTCTGGTCACATATTATTTGCGATGTATAACAACTTACAGTATATTCTAATTTTGTTATTATTAATAGCAAAGTTAGAATGAATATTCCAACCTGATGAATTTCTTTAAGATCCTACAGTATACTGTACCTATTATGTTGTCAAATATTCCATTGTTGCCATGAACATAGTTGTACAGCCGAAATGGTACCTGATGGAGCAACCGACAAAAAACAATGATGCATTGTACTGCATCGCGGTTGATATTGAATTTATGTATCATAGTCTACAGAGATTCATTGTTTTATTAGTGTACATCAACATTTTAACTTGTTCATTCACCGTTGCATTGTTTGTGGAAGACCCACCCAATTGTAATACTATACAGTCTCAGAATAATTGCTGTGCAAACGTGAATCAATTACGCACAGTCTGTTTACGCTAAGTGTTAATCAATCTGTGTTACGTAGAATCGCCGCATCACCACGTCGCGCGTAGTATACCAACCACCGCACGACCACGGTGCATGTTAGATACCGGTACTGTATTAGCAGCTATACCTATTTGTGTATTACTTGTTGTTGACGGAGCACGAATGTACCAAACAACAATTGCGAGTTGCTAAAATACACATCCAGCCAAAGGATAAGGAATTTGACCTCCCACAGCAGCTATGCCAAGTTTTCCGTGGACTCACCTTGTCCCGTCAAGTCGTGCACGACTTATGGTGATATTCACGATCATCGTTCTCCACTTGGTTCGGTCACACACAGAATTCCTGAGTTCAGTCTGACAATCCTGTAAGTTCCTTGAGAGTTCAATAAATTTGATAATTAATTTGATTTGATATTGTCCATCCATCGTATTCTTGGTCTTCCTCGTTTTCTTCGCCCTTCACTCATACCCAACATTATTGTTTTCTCCAATGAATCATTTGATCTCATAATATGTCCAAAATAAGAAAGTTTTTGTTTTGATATCAAAGCTTCGAGGGGGTGTGATGGTATAATTTCTTCAAGTACGGATACATTTGTCCTTTTCTCTGTCCATGATATTCTCAACAGTCTCCTCCAGCATCACAAATCAAAACTGTCAATCTTCTTTCTGTTGTTCTGCTTAAACGTCCATGTTTCACTGCCATACGATACGATTGGAAACACTAGTGCATGAACATAGTTGTACAGCCGAAATGGTACCTGATGGAGCAACCAACAAAAAACAATGATGCATTGTACTGCATCGCGGTTGATATTGAATATACGGCAGAAGTTTGTAAGATACCCGTCTACGTTTCAACTATACCGTTTATTGGGCCAGTGCACTGATGTCACG
>WNLI01170654.1:0-14210 GCA_025802215.1 Wirenia argentea | reverse complement strand
GTCATTTGCGAGATTCCTGCATGGCAACATGGACAGATTCTGAAAGTGCGGTATATAAATGCACACATTTATTTTTACATTTTAATAGTTATAAACTAAATAGCCTACGTAGCCTACGCTGTTAAATCCAGGGAATAGTGCACTTATAAACCGATCTGCTACAAAATTGTATGCGTACTTTTATATTTGACGTCACACTCGCTGTTCGTTGTAAAGTAGCTAAAGTAGCTACGTAGCTAATTTGAATGACACATTTAGTCTGCGCTGAGTGGGACAGCCGATCTGCTATTGAGTAGGAATGTAGGATTGGGTTTGAACTATAATCAATAATTATTCGAGACTTTCATTCGTATTTAATTAACTGATTTAGGTGATGGCCGACCAAAAGAAAATTGAGACACTATTAAACCCGATGCTTTCATTAATATTAGCATGTCACGGTCACTCGACACTCATAGTCATATACTCAACAATAACACCCAGTAACTCAGTGAGGCTGAGTGATATGAAACAATAGTTAGTAAAGTATCAAATTTGATTAGTATGGTTACTTAGTGAAAGCTGAAAAGCATACAAGTAATTTATGTATTAGGCTACTGATGTAAAATTGCAAACAATATACAAGGAATTTTAGAAAAACCCGGGGAAAAACCCACTCCCAAAATATTTTTGGGTTTTTCCATGACAGATGATCAGATTACTTGTGATTTTAAGTCCAAGCTATTTTATTGATTCTTCTATAGCGAGTTCAGTCCCTTCCAATTTATATTTAAGTTCAATGATTGTTCTTTTTCTATTGAGTTGCATCATGTTACACTTCGTTGGGTGAAACCTCATGTCCCATTTTCTTGCCCAGCTTCCCAGTCTATCAATTAATGCCATCCTGAAGTTTTTGACAATCGTCCAGAGATGTTATTTCACCGTAACAAACGCTATCATATATATTGAAAATAATTAAATAAGGCTCCCAAAACACTTAACAGTACCTTGGGGTACATCTGTTGAGTCTGAATTGGTTCCGTTTACGACAACATGTTGTTTCCTATGACATGAATGAATCTATCCAAATTAGAGTTGTGTGGTCTATTCCGTATGTGTGAAGATTTGTTTTGAGTAGTTCATGGTTTACAGTATCAAATGCTTTTTCAAAATCTAATATAAATGCATCAACTTGTTTTCTGTTATCTAGTGATTTTGCCCAGTCATTTGTAACGTGGGATAACTGCGTTTCACAACTATGTTTTTTTCTAAATGCATGCTGTTTGTCTGTTATGATATTGTTACAATCGAGGTGTTGATTTATATTTGAGCTCACGATATGCTCTAGGATTTTGCAGCATATACATGTTAATGAAACGGGTCTATAATTTACCGCCTGTGTTCTATCTTTCTTTTTAAACAATGGCGAAATGTTTGCTTCTTTCCATTCGTCAGGTATCTCACCTTCTCTCAGTGATTGTTGGAATAAGTGGGTTAGAACGTCTGTTATTTCATTTGCTAGTTCTTTTAGAATTCTTGGTCGGATGTTATCAGGTCCGCCTGCTTTAAATATGTTAAGTCCTTTTAATAATTTATTTACTCCACCTGGTGTAACGTTGATTTTGTCCATGACGGGGTATTGTGGTTTTAGATATGGAATTACAGTACGTTTAATTGCTGTAAAAGCTTTCGTAAATTGATTATTGAGAGTCTGAGCTTTTTCCGCATCAGTTTCACTTAAACCGTCATCAGTTTTGAGGGGTGGTATGGTTGCGTTATCAGTTTTTTGTCTTTTTATATATTTCCAGAATGGCTTAGAGTCCTCCTTGATGTCACCAATCATTTTGTTTACATAATTATCGTGTGAATATTTAACATCATTTTTTATCTCTGCCCTTTCTTTTTTCCATTTCTCTTTGAGATCATGACTTCCCGTCTTTTTGGCTTTTACATGAAGTTTGTTACGTTTTCTTATTTTTGCTCTAATTTTATTAGTTACCCATGGTAAGGATTGTCTTGTTTTACTCATTTTACATGGAACATTTTTTGTTGTTGTTTCGTCAATGAATTTAGTGAACATAGTCCAGTTATCATTTACAGATCTGTTGTTTTGGTGGCCGTTGAAATATTTTTCCTTTGAAAATTTGATGGCATCTGACCGCATTTCCGTGTAGTTTGCTTTAGAGTAAATAAACATTTTTCTTTGCTTCCTTTTCACTTTAGGTACGTTTAGGTTTAGATGAGTCTCCAGAATATCGTGGTCGCTAAATTTCTCAATTGACTTGGCTTTTGACATGAAAGTCGGAAGTGTGGTTATGATCAAGTCTAATGTATTATCTTCCCGTGTCGGTATGTCGACGATTTGTGTACAATTATTGTCGTTTATTATCTCCAAAAAAGTTTGTCCTTGACAGGGGCTGAGATGTTCATTTGTTGCCTTTCCTTCAATCCAGTTTATTTTTCCATAGTTTAGGTCGCCCATTATATGTAGGTTTGGTTGTCTGTTCGGGTGGTGTTTTCCGTTAATTTCGATTAATTCTTTACTCAGGTTTTGTATGTAGTCTGCTTTGATACCTGACGGACGATACCAGCTTGCAAAATAGTGGTCCTTCCCATTAAGTTTGATTTTTGCCCATACCGATTCAGCTATATTATTGGTTAAGTTCACTGGTGATGATTTTAAATATTTTTTTATCAATAACATTACCCCACCCCCATTAAGTGTTCTATCATTTCTATATACATCATAATCTAACTCCTCTGGAACTAATTCATTAGTATATATCGTATCATCGATCTTAGTTTCTTGTATTGCAACAATATCAGGTTTAGTTTCGTCTAGATATGCTTGGAATGTTAACTTTTTCGTTTCGCGAATACTATTAATGTTAACTGTGATAAGTTTGAGTTTGTTTGAGTTCGTGAATTTGGATTTGTTTCTGTTTGTTCTCACACGTGGTTCTTCAGAAAAGTTTATTACACAAAACAAAAAGTACAACCAAAATTAATTTGTAACTTATAATAAAGGAAGCATAACGTTAAGATGATTGGATTGATTTAAGTGTCAAATTGTACCCAATTTTTTGCAATATTATAACGACAAGCAATAAATTGCATTACGATCATCTGTTTTTGAACTGTCACGTGACTGGTGGATGACATTTTAGATATGAAGGGAATTCCAAGGAAATGGCGTACCATTACGGGAAATCTCGAGGATTTCCAGAAGTAGAAATTTGGCGGGAAAAATTTATAAACGTCCGATTCGCGATTGGCTATTGGTTAAGGTAAAAAACTAACATGGCTAACGGAAATGAGCTCTGTGACGTCATTCGCAAACAGTCCATGTCCTCAACTGAAAAAAATGTAGGTGACGGTGGCGAAGGCAGGAAGCTCAAGCTAAATTCCCACACCGCACACATACGATCATGATCATCATACAGATGAAAGGCAAAAAATTATCGCTTGCAGCCTTGCAGATTTGACGGAGTTCAGCCAAAAATGACAGGTTTCCAACTTGGCAGAGTTCAGCCAAAAATGACAACTTGCCGGAAGTTATGATTAGACTAAATCATAATTTACTAATTTAGTAGCACTAGCAATAGCATACCTTTCGTGGGAGAAGACATGACGATGTTATTTCCCGCGGATTATTCCAATGTAAAAATCCACTCAGAGCGTGATACAAGTATCCAACTACTCGATTCTATTGTGGAAAAGGACTACACCCAACTAACGTAGCTAAACTACGATTTATCACTGCTCCTCTTGCAAAAATCGATGGGTGCCGACTGTACTGCGATGGTTGTCAATGTAAACAATCGACCTTGTCCCTTTGACAGCTCCTGTTTCTAGGGACGATTCACACCACATCGAAACAAGCGATTGGCGAATTTACGAAAAGTGATTTGCGATTATGAAAAACGATTTTCACACAGAAAGCAGTTTTTCACACGACAAAAAATCTAGTAAATAGACAATAGCCTACTAACTAGTTTGCACAATAGTAGTCACGGGGTAATACACTTGTCAAATGTTGACAAGGATTTACAAACATGGTCCGGTCAGATCGGTCCAGGTCATCATGTCAGGTCATCACCGTGTCGGGTCATCATTCATGTCCGGTCATGTCACATCAGGTGACCATCATGTCGCGTCGCCATGTCAGCCTGACATTGTCCGTTTATGTCAAGCCATGGTGTCAGGTCAGGTCATGATGTCAGAGCATCATGTCAGGCGATATCGGGTCATGTCGGGTCGTGTCAGGTCATCATGTATCATCGTGTCAGGTCATGTTGGATCATCATGTCAGGTAATCAGGTGAGGTCATCACGTCAGGTCATGTCGGATCATCATGTCAGGTGATCATGTCAGGTGATCATGTCAGGTTATAAATGATAATGTCAGGTGATCATGTCAGGTGATCATGTCAGGTGATCATGTCAGGTGATCATGTCAGGTCATGTCGGATCATCAGGTCAGGTGATCATGTCAGATGACCATGTCAGGTGATAATGTCAGGTGATCATGTCAGGTGATCATGTCAGGTCATGCTGGATCATCATGTCAGGTCATCGTGTCAGATCAGCATGTCAGGTCATCGTGTCAGATCAGCATGCCAGGTAATCATGTAAAGTTACCATGTCAGGTCATGTCGGATCACCATGTCAGGTCAGATCACGATGTCAAGTCAGATCATGATGTCAGGTCAGATCACCATGTTTGGTCATCATGTCGGGTCATCATGTCAGGGCACCTCGTCAGGTCATATGGGGTTGTCATCATATCAGATCTAAATATTATTTTACTTTCACAAATCATGAAAAAGCGATTTATGTTGAAAAAAACATTTATGGTAATTTTACAGTTATTTCGTCACTGTCTTAATTCAGGGGTGTCAATTTTCAGACAACTAAATGTCAGTTATTTCAACACCAGTTACAATTTTCGACATGTAAATAATTTTAACAAAAAAGTATGTACACAAATTCTACTAAAATTGATGAAACATTATTTAAAAAAAATTGAAAATGTTATTAATTTCTTATGATCATTCAACATTGGCCTTTTTTACCCCTATTTAAATTACCATACCTTCATTACAAAATCAATTTACCTCTAAAAGCGATTTACAAATGCATTTATCAATTATATTCAAAAACCTGTTTATATTCAAAGGTGATTTATGCTTGAATGACGATTTATGGTTTTAACCCTTACACTTATATTATGGATTTCCTGGAAAACACAGGACAATCACTGAATCCAGAGATGTATCAAAAGATTAAACGGTGATAAAAGATATGGAAAAATGAGTTGTGACATTTATTAGAATTTTTTTTTACTTTTTATTCCAGAATAATTAAATTTGATTTACTTGAAAAAGTAAAGACATACAGCCCAAATAATTTAGATAATTTTCTTTATTTGTAGTGATTTATTTTTTATATACAGAACAAAGTCTCAATATATAATTTACACACATCAAGGCAATGTACAATAGTATCTTACATACAATGATACATTTTCACATAGATGAAGAATACAGTATACCTAACAATTTATACTGTCAAACTCTGTATGGTACTGATATTTTTAGGTAGGCCTTTAGCATTATTGTCTTGGCATGAGATGATGCCGTTTTAACATTTAACGATGATACCATGGCTGATTTACTTTTTTGTGCTCAACCGATGTTTTAAAACCCTCATGTAAAAAAGTTGTCCGGATCGTGCCATTCCGTGACAGAATTTGTTCGTGTAAAAGGTGTTTCAGAATCTGGTGTGTTTCTATAGTTAGATCATAAAACAAAGTTTGCAGTATAAATAAGTAGATATTCCATGTGATAACCACCCATAAATAGTGATGACTTAAAGAGTGCCCAACCATCTAACTCAAATATTATCTAAATCCATCACAGGCTACACATGTAATTTGTAAATAATTTTTCTAATTATAAATAAATTAACTATAATATTATTATATCGGTATTTTTTTTACAGTGTAGTATTATAACATGGTATAGGCCTACAACACTACTGTATACAACTGTATATTAAATATATTATTTAGGATAATATTACAATACTGTACGAAATCATAATTTTAATGAGATGGAAAATATAAATAATTTTATATATGTACTGTACAAGATTTGCTCAAATGCATCTTTGTTCAAATAAAAAGACGGGTTGAAGCAACAACCTGACATACATTTTATAGAGATAGAACATAGCAGGTTGTTGCTTTCGACTCCACAAATATTAACAAAATTATTGACATGGCTATCAAACTGAATATTGGAAATACTAAACCATCCACGATTCCACATAATACTGTACAATACATCCTTATGTTTAGATTAAAGCATTGCTGATTGTCTAATGATCGGCATAAGTGTCCCAGGCAAACTGTGTACGGTAATTTCTCAGTTTCTCAGTAATTTGTCAGTTATTTCTTTTGGTCTAAATTCTCAAAATTGTCAGGGCGTGGAATTATCTGAAATTACTATTCTTTGAAAAATAAAAGTATGCATTTTGTTTTCATCATAATTGGTCAATAAGATGTCCATTCTTTTGATTAAATATTGGTATAAGTATACAGTTATTAATCAATTCGTACAATTTGTGTACTTTTTTACAATCTTATGTAAAATACTTACGACGTGATGTTGAAAACTATATAGGGCGTTGAAATAAATAAAATTCACTTGCTGAAAATGGTGGCATGGTTGAATTAAGTGAGTAATGAAATAACTGAGAAATGACCATATTTGTTTAGAGAGACTATAAAATACATTCTAGAATCCATTTTCTTAGCTGTAGCCTACCTTACGTGAACAAAATTGAACTTTTTATAGCCTAATCACGAAATAATAGATGGCCGACTTACAATTTTGACCATCAGTTTCCGTAAATAGTCCTCATAAAGACTTGTAAATGAATACATGTAATGTAACAACCTACGGTAGGGGTTAAAAGGCACACTGTACTGAGGATTTGAGATCAATTTGATAGTAGATAAAACTAGATATACAATACAGTTATTACAGTACGTATGTAGTATTACAATATATTGAAAATTGATATTCCGAGAGTTTTATATAAAATTTTCACACTATTTACATACATTATATACTGGTCAAAAAAAGAAACTCGCCACCTATAAAAAAATTAATATGGAAAGTGGCGCGTTTCTTTTTTTGACCAGTATAATACAATGCAATGAACAATAATAATTATTCATGCAATGTACGGTACTCAAAAACACGTTTTAAATTAATTTATGAAAGTTTCTCATGCAAAGCACACATGTAAATATGTTAACTATAACCGGTGTACATTCAATGATGTCATAAAATCGATCTCTTCGTTCTTTTTATATTTTATTTTATTTCACAGTGTCAACGTAAGCGAAATATATATCCCTACATTACAGTTTACCATAGAAGCGGTTTAGCAAAAATGAAAAGTTTTTGTTGGAGTTTCTTTATTTTTACAAAGCTCCAGAATCCTGCCACATTATATAACAATGAGCAAAATCATTTTTTCATTTTCATTAGTTTCACTAACCCCTATATCGTCTATAATTCTACCACATAACAATCTGTTAATTAATAGCACTAGAAATCTAATTTATACATAATCACATACATCCATGGAATACACAGATTACAATAGGTTATCAGGAAATAAATTAAGAATTTATTAAACGATTATAATGCGACCAATATAAAATTAGTGATTTGGAGTCATATCAAATGAAAATGAACATGACATTTTTCGCATTTCAAAACTAGGTAGGCTACTGTTCATAATAATAACTTAGGTCCACAATTAATACCGTGTGTACTCATGCAATTATTAACATCATACTCAAGTAATGTACAGCATACATGGTGGTAAATTACATATCGATTTCTAATTTTCTACCGCCTAATATAATGGTAGAGCTGGATAAAATGATGTTATGTATATACAAAGTGAGGTACTAGCTATCTCATGAAACATAACTATTATTTTATGTGGAAATAGTCGAAAATCTATCTCATTTGTAACCTATACTCTATTCTTATTTCATATTCATCTCTAAATATTTCATACGTAGATCGAAGGCACATATTATTCGTAAAAATTGCCGAATTATTTCTATTACAATATTAGTTATATTGTTTTATGTTGTATTATGACACAGTAAAATAATTTACCCTATAAATTCATATAAAAAATTTTTTTTACAATTTTATCACACGTTATTTTCACTAATTATTATTTTTCCACGTTATTATGGGTTTAAAGAATTGCGTTGTATAAAGAAACTTGTATCGATATAATTTTATGTTTTATAAATTTCATCCTGAGAAAATACAACATTCAAATTAATACTGTAAATAGCTCAAATAACAGCATAAAATGTACCAAAAGATATACAGTACATGATTTATGGTTTTATATCATTTTTAATGTGTCAATTTTGATTTATAAATATGCCAATAGTAAACATGTGCGTGACTTGGAACGTAGAGAGTGACATATTATGCACGCAACACCTGGTATATATTTTAATAATCTAGCCTACCTACTAAAGTTTCAATCTAAAATATATCCTTATTGCCTATTGGAATTTTCACAATACAGTATTACTGTACAATAGTATATATAATGCATTTCATTTACAATGTTTTCTGTGAATTTGTACCTACGGTGAATTAAATAAATGAGCAAACTTCTGGGACTTTTCATATTACTACTGTGAAATCCCCTGCATATTAATATGTAATAGTAATTAATACATTGTCTATAGCATCTGACCGGCAATCACAGCCTCTCGAATGTAATAAGTATTTTAGTTAAACGGCGCCATGAAGTGATTATTTTACACGAATCATAACAACAATACACACTGATACAACGACCCGACACACACAAACATTCAAGCACTATTATATACGGAATGGATTTTAAGCAGCACATCTGCTCAGTATAGAAATATTTAATGAATTTAATGAAAGATAAATAATAAAATACAAAATGTTTAAATTAAATGCTAACACACTGTAAATAATATATACTTATGTACAAGTTTCATACTTTATACGAAATATTTACAACAATATTTACATAATGAAATTAATAATAAAATGAAATTATGTAGGCTCGATGCACTGGAATTATCATACTCTATTTAAAGCTGATAACAGTTACTGTTTTAAATATTTTTATACTTCTTACGCTTCAAGATTGGCAACATTTTTGTGTTGGTTGTCCGTGTTTTTTGTTGTTGAAATTCCGTGTTTTTTTCGATGAAATTCCCGGTACTTGCAATAATTCTATTGTCTCATATCACAATTATATGGTCTGCTTTCTACCATTTTATCGTACGTCAGCTGTTAAAATTTCGATTGTTAATTGAAAATAACAATGTAGTAGTTCACTATGACTTTCGTTTACTATTAAATGCTGATAAAAGTCTATCAATACAGTCGTCTGAAATTCAGTACTTTTATCGCCTGCTTTCCATTTGCCGTCATCTGCTTTTTACATTGCTGCCAAATAATGAACGATATCTGAATTGATCAATATTTCTGTTGTAGTCGTAAAAAATTTCATTGTCTATTTTTCTGAAATTTTATTTTGTGCAAAGATTTTGCATGATTTTCTACTTTCAACAACTTTTCTATCATCCGATGTCATCGACAAAAGTTTTTCTGCTAACTCTCGTCGGAAAACGTCTGTCTTAAAACCATCGTCTGCAAACCGTCGTCTGCAAACCATCATCTGCAAATAATCGTCTGCAAACTGTCGTCTGCAAACTATCGTCTGCAAACTATCGTCTGCAAACTGTCAATTGCAAAAACTGTCATCTGCAAACCATAGGGTGAAACCATCGGCTGCAAATCATCGTCTGCAAACCGACGTCTGCAAAGTGTCTGTCACTTGACAACTATTAGCCAATCAGCACCAATCGGCCGTGTAATCAAAATCTGTGAAATATTCCTGATCAGCGGCTGACAAAACTCGCTTCTCTTTCGGTGGCGTCAGAATCGCTTTTTCTCCTGTAAATTCTTCGTCGAAATTGCTCACGTCCTCCATGTGTTTCTGCAAAAAGGTCAAAGTTCAACATATGAGACAATGTCAGAGGTCAAAAGGTCAATATTTGAGACACGCGGTCAGAGGTAAAGGGTCAACATATGAGGTCAACATATGAGACACGATGTCAGAGGTCAAAGTTCAAATTATGAGACACAATGTCAATATCACAGTCAAATTATGAATCATCAAGTTGTCATTATAAATCGTTTACTCGACATAAACTTTGATATGGTGAACTTTGGCAGGTCACTGAATGTCAACTGGTAGTTGTCGTGGAGTTGGGGTCATGTGACACATGGCGTGGATTGTAACCCCCCCCCCACCCCAACATGACCCCAAATTGACGATAATGGAGTCTACTACAGGTTGGCATATAGTGATATGATACACACAAAATATTGTCTAACTTCTCCCGGATTTAAGCCTGGTCTGGCATTTTTCTTGTGTCACTGGAATTGCCTATGGTCGAGAGCCCTGTTTTTGGACAATGGCAAATTTGAGCACCTAACGAACATGTACTACAATAATGCTGTATTTTACACAATTATTGCGCACCCATACATTTACTAATGGTGTAAAAAAAATGTAAACCAAATACATACCACAGTAGGGACGAAGGGAGGCCGCACTTTTCTCGCCAATAACTCCTCCCACCTCGTCTCCTGTGTAAGAGATATCTCATGTAAAATAATTGTTAATGAATCAAGAGTATCACATTCCGGCTGCGGTATGTCATTTTTCCTGTGTTACTGTAATTCTCTTGGGCAAGGAACTTATCCCTGTTTGCCTTCACTACTCAGAATCACTAGTTCAGTGTGTTAAATTGAGCATCTGAGAACTGGGTAGTTTGTGCAGGAATTTTGCTTACTTCTTCCGTTGCCTTCGAGTCATGGAGGACAGAAATATCCTGCTCACATCCGGTGCTTTTAGTGATAAAAAATTACCAGCATAATATTTTTGTGAAAACTTCCGACATTGCACAACAGACCAATTTATAATTATATGCATATATGAATATGCACATACTCAGCTTGTGGAGGCAAAAATGGATAGTTCGTGGAGGCAACAAAGGGTTATCAGTGTTTGTAAACATTGCCCTGGATTCATTTATACCATTCTAATCTCATCAATTTTTGTTAGCCCAGTATGATTTACAGGAGCATCGGAATAATAGTTCATTGGTTATTTGGTTACTAAGGCTATTGTGTAAAGTAAGTGTTACTGTACCTTCGTAGTATACTTTGTGTGTCTATATGGTACTACTAACACATACAAACAAGCCTAAAATCTATCTTCATACATTCACTGGACGCCCTATATCACTGTATATATCTTATGCAAGATGCGAAAAGCACTACTAACTAGTACAATGACGTCATTGTACTAGTTAGCACCGCTAACTACGTGCCAAGAGAATCGCCGCTAACTTGGCGCGTAAGGGTTATACAGTGATATAGAGCGTAAAGTGGATATATGAGGTTAGTTTTTAGGCTTATTTGTATGTACTACTGTGTACCATTAAACAAACAAAGTATACTATAAAGGTACAGTAACACTTTAACGTTAAAGAGACAAACCCTAAAGAAAGCTTGTCGTTTCACATCCTCGGCGTCCCTCTCACTCGATCCAAGGCGTCTCTCGGGGTTCCGCCGTAATAACTGAAACACATTCATATTTATGAAAGTTTAGTTATAACTGCATTAGCTAAAATGGGTTCTTGGAGTAATGACTCAGATTTTGACTTTTAGTTAACAAGAAAATAAACGAGACCATGAACCCTATCCACCAGTTTTTATATCATCAAAATCAGTCTGTAAACGAATGAGGAGTTGAGTGGAAACGAATTGAGCAGAGTACAGTACAGTAGAGTACAGTACAGTGGACAACTGGATGCGAGGGTAGTCGTGGGCAAGGCATTAAAGTACTATAATCCCTTTACAATGTATAATTATAATAATTATATGCATGGCTTTACTTCCCAAGCTATACATAACCCGTGTTTATGTATGATCAGTATCAATTTTACTAATTTTACCAATTTTACCAATTTTATTGGTAAACTGAGGTTACGGACATTGTGTTCTGACCCAGGGAACATCAGAAAAACCCGATAAACGCCCGATCGCACAGTCCGAGATCTGAAGGCACGACCCTGGATACCGAATGAATGGAAGTCCTAACGTTTAACCGACTGAGCTTTCCCGCAGTACATAGGCTTATTTTTCTGTGCTAATTGGGCCCTATCAATATGCAAGATAAGATATCAAATACAGTCTTACTCTGTACTTACCCGTCTCATGATAGCTATAGATTCTGTAGACAGGAATCTTGGGTACCGTACTTCGTCGTTCACAATGCTATCAAATACTTTTCCTCTTCATATGATTGCATATCTAGGCATACTGGCATATATATAGAAGCGATTTATGTACGATTGCTAGCTCATATCCTGTCCTACTGCTCTACCATATATCAGTTACTTACCAGTCTCATTATAGCTATAGACTCCGTAAACAGAAATCTTGGATACCGCACTTCGTCGTTAACGATGTTGTCAAATACCTCCTCTTTTCATGCAAGACACACCTCAATTTAGATACATTATCTAGATTAGTGTAAATTTAGCAAGGATATCTAGAAATAACCAGATATCACTTTACTCTGTTTATAGCAATCACTCACCCGTCTCATGATAGCTATAGACTCAGTAGACAGAAATCTTGGGTACCGTACTTCGTCATTGACGATACTATCAAATACTTCCTCTTCATATGGGCGCATATCTAGGACTATAGAAGTTATTTTTATATGATTTCTAGATTGAACTGTTCTTAAGGCTGTACAATATGAGAATAACTTACCCGCCTCATGATAGCTATAGACTCTGTTGACAGAAATCGTGGGTACCGTACTTCGTCATTAACAATGCTATCAAATACATTCTCTTCATTAATGATACACATATCTATAGATGTGATTTATGTAGGATTGATAGATCGGATACTGTTCTACTGCTGTACAATAAATCAGTCACTCACCCGCCTCATGATAGCTATAGATTCTGTAGACAGGAATCTTGGGTACCGTACTTCGTCATTCACAATACTATCAAATACTTCCTCTTCGTCATCTCCTGGGAAAGGCGACTGCAACACAGAGAAATTGTAAGTAAAATAAACACACTGAACCTTCTCCGGATATAAAATTCACGAAATAATAATAGCAGAACATTGGATTCCTGAATGGACCACATCCTAGTATGGCATTTGCATGTACTTCTCATTTCAAGCCTCAATGGAACATATTGGCTCAAGTCAAACATTATGTGAAGTAACTGAAAGTTAGATGGTATCATGGTGCATAAACTGGAGTACCCGGAGAAAACCACTGAAGATTGGCATGACAGTTCCATCTTCCATGACACGAAGACATAGCGAAGGACCCAGCAGTATTTCTATGAAAGCTAGAAAAGCTACCCAGTCCGCAATTTAGCAGCTGAACAGTTTAACACTGACAAAAAGTGTACATGCATATACTGCACTCTCATAATCTGTCCATGTTGCCATGTGGAAATATTGCAAATGCCGGTTTGAAAGCCGTGGAAAAAATCCCCATTATATGGTCACAGCCTAGGCACGAATCCACAGTCGAAGTGTCCGTCGATTGACAGGAACTGGTGTACTTACCACTACACTATAGACTCGCAAGTGAGCTACTGGATATAATTAAACTAAACACAAAATAATACAAAACTAGAATACAGCAAAATCATCCATACCTCGCCAACAAGCATCTCAAATATCAAGACACCGAGCCCCCACCAGTCGACGGCGCGCGTGTACGACGTCTCAGTGAGGACCTCAGGAGCGAGAAATTCAGGGGTGCCGCAAAAGGTACTTGTGCGATCCCCGTACCCCATACCCTCCTTACACAGGCCAAAGTCGGCAATCTTCAGGTAGCCCTCGCTGTCCAGGAGTAGATTGTCTAACTTCAAGTCCCTACAACATTAATATGACGATTGATTGGTGGTTTAAAAAAAATAGGTTCCTAGGAAAGCTCACCGGTCGTCGTCGTTCGTTTGAAGGCAAGGTGGATTCGTTGCGAATTGTCCACATTGTAGCCTACTGTTATACCGGGAGG